>CAIGRP010027632.1:0-13814 GCA_903798385.1 Fraxinus cuspidata | reverse complement strand
CGTGTATAACATTTTTGTTGTCACTCAATAATATTTTTGATCAATGTCTAACACATGTAAGGATGAAGTGTTAGGCTAGTTTACACCTACTACAAGTTATTGTAGTGACAAGCTTGGTTTAGTTGTCGTAGGTAGAATAGTTGGAAGAAAATCATTTTTATTTTGTATCAATGTATGCCAATATATGGAGCCGTATACGACCATTTTTATTAGATCAATTCAAGTAAGTTTCCCTCCTCTTTGTCTTAAAAAAGTTCTTCAACTTCCTTAACATTTTTCTTTTTTGTTTTTAATTACAGGAACAAATGCAGACAACTGTTTCCATGCACACACTTCAGTTGACAGGGGCCTGAAGTTACAAACAACGTCTTCATAGAGGGAACAAATGCATGTTCTTTATTCTAGTTACCAATTTTTATTGATATTGAAGTCTAGATATCCATTGAGAAGTTTGCAGTCAACTCGAGCCCAGCTGAAACTTAAATCATTATTCAATTTAGCTTGGCTAAATAATCTTTTATTGTTTTCTGCTCTGCACTAGGCTACTATCATCTTTAATCTGGTCAATGACATGTCTGCAACCTTTTCAATATTTTATTTTGTTCTTCTTTATTTAGCACCATGCCAATAGTGTTGGGAATCTACTTAATCATGCACATCGGAAAATAAAATAATTTTCAAGTCCCATCAAGGATCTGCATTGTGTTTAGATAGAAACTGTGATAAGAATTATACATTTGATGAATTTCACAAACTTCTTTGCTTTTTCTTTAACTCCAATGATCACGTTCTGCAATCCAAGCTGTCTAATTGTCCAACTTCTAATAGTGATCCACACAGAGAACAAGAATGACGGCTAGAGTTTTCTTTTCTTGTGCTAGCAAGAATAATGAATTAATTCTCTATATTTTTCAAACTCCAACAGCCTATTAATATAAGTTCAAGCGGGCTTGGCCGATCCTTAAACTTAACCCGATCCAATATTTAAATAATCAAATTAATTAAATCTAATCCTGAATTAATTAATCCAATTAATTAATTGGGGCCTATTAATAAGCAACCCAATTAATTAATTGTCTAAAACTTGTCAATTAATTAATTGGTAATATCATTTTTCTAGTTCTCTTTTGTGTGTGACCCATTAGGTTCCCAATCACGATGCCAAATGACGTGAATTATTATTTTGATCTGATCAAAGTCGATAAATTAAAACACCCATTTTAATTTATCACAAATTCACATTTGTCGTCTCAAATTGACATCTAACAATATGTCAGGACAATACATGTGATGGGAAATGTCATGTTGTATGAAAAAACCAAACTTGTTCATTTACCGTGAAACTATAATAATTTCGTTAATATGATCCGATCAATTACGAGATATAGATATGTGTCAATTTCGTTTATCGATCATATCTTTTATCCCACTATTAAATCAATGTAAATCAAAAACTCATTTTTGACTTATGAGTTCACCTTGGCCAAGCAGAGTAGAATCACACACTATAACAGAATCAACACAACTAAATTCTCGTGTTGAAGTTTTTTTTGCTATCTTCAATACCTTCAACTTGACTCAATGCATACATCACTAAATCATCTTTTATATACCTTTATGGAAGTCTAATATCTCTCCTGGGTCTATCTCTAGCAATTGAATACAATGGCACCGCTGGTGATGGTGGCAAAGCAACATTACCGACATCTTCTTACTTTAATTAAGATATATTCTTCAACATAGACCCAAGCTAAACTCCAACAATATTGTTCCAAATTGAATATCCACCAAACTACTAAATTTTTGCTAATTGTTCCGATGATTCTGTTAGACCCTGTAAGACATACAATTGGGATCTTTTATGTCCCTAGAACCCAACCTGGGAACCTTTGCTAACCTTTAGGACTCCATCTTGACCGGTATACTTGTAGCCTTTTGAATCAAGAGTACTCGAGGAAGTCAAATTTCTCTTCAAATTTGAAACATACCTCACTTTATCTAGTGTTCTAACTGTCTCATTCAACATCTTAAGTCTAACTCTTTCAATACCAGCTACCTTACAAGGGGCATTTTTCCCATATCTATGATACATTTCAAAACTTTTTCATATGTTGAAAACGAATTCTAGTTGGGACACATATGAAAAGTACTAGCTATATCAAAAACCAATCCTCTTCAGGTTTGGACTCGCCATAAAAAATAATCAAAAGTTTTTTATCATTATAGCAATTTTCTGCATCATCTGCTTCTCCTGGAGTATTTGATTGCTTTCTATTCTGATTCACATCCATTTTTTTCTCTATTTTGTACTAGCAATCATTCCTTATGTACCCCTTCTTCTTGCGATAGTTACAAACTTGAACTGCCCCTTTCATAACCTCTGTGAACAACAAAACCTTTTCCATGAGTCTTAGACCCAACGAGATGCTTCATCTTTTCCTTTTAAAATAAAGTATCATGAACTTTCTTAATAGTGAGAGTATCACGATTATGTAATATCATATCTCTAAACGACAACTATAAAGCGGCAACGAACACAACAAAATTGACCCTAAATTTTCTTTATCGTACTTAAACTACAAGGTCTCCAAATCAGAGACAATTTCTTTAAAAACGTAAGGTAATTTTGTAGAGATGTACCTTCTATCATACAGTGAAAATACAAATTCTACTTCACGTGTAATTTGTTAGTTAGAGTCTTAGTCATGCACAATTACTCCAACTTTAACCGTAATGCAGCTGAGATTTTTTTTCCTTCAAAACATCCCGAAGAATGTGATTCAAAAGATGAAGATGAATTTGAGAAAGGGCATTTCAATCCTTATATTATTTCTCCTACAACGACCAATTTGAGGGCATCTTGCCAAATCTCAACAAGGCCCTGCCCAAATCCATTTGCACTAGTATTGCTCGCATCTTCACCTACCACAACGAGAATCTTATAATGCAATCCAAAAGTGAAATATCATACTTTAAGGTAGCCATCTAAAAAAAACTCGTGAAGAACAACAAACATGGCTCTGTTACCACTTGTTAGACTCCTAACAAGAATTATGTATGCTTTGATACCACTTGTTAAGAATAGAAGGGGAGATTATAGGGAATAATTTGAAGTGGCAATCATAACACAAGTAGAGCAAAATAATATGGGGAAGGCATGCCGATTTTATTAATAATGGAGTGAAAATACAAAGAATATTGTGTATCTAATACAATTCTAACTCTCTCTCAAATTCCTATGAAAACTATACAATTCGTGGACTATATATAGGACCTAAAAGAATATGTTATGGTTGAAAAGAGAATAAAAAAGAGCCAAAATTAAGGAAAGAAATATTTCCCAAATAACGCTATCGCTCAAGTGACAACCTAGCGCCAATCGAGCAGCTTGGTGCTCAAGCGCGAAGTGAGCAATGGGCTAGCGCTTTCAATGGCACTTATGTTGAGTTTTGGGTCAAAATTTGTTTCTTAGTACCTATGCGCCCCATTTGGGAGCACAAGCGTCCAATTGCTACTCCAAACTCCAATTATCAACTTTTATCTTTAACTCCATTTTCAACCAAAACACTTTCAAACTTCAAAATTGGTTACATATTCAACATGGCCGTTGTTGTATTGAAAGATTTTTTTACCCTTCTATATGTGTTGTTTTTGTATTTTCTCTATTTCGCAAGCTTCTTCCTTATTAGTATTTTTATGTTCTTATTTTTGGCATAAAAATATTAATCGATGGGACAATTCAGTTGCTAACAGACCATTTTGTACTTCATTTTCCAAGGTGGAAACGTATGATATATATGCACTAACTTGATTAAGAGTTAGATTTTACACATGTTTTGTATGAGTTAGGTTACCATATTTTGTTAGAGTATCTAGATGGTTTGTATGAGTTATGTTTCTTTATTTAGTTATGACTTATATGAGAGAAGGATTTTACAATTTTCCTATTTCAAAGAGGACTAAATTACATGAAGGCAAGTAAAGTTGGAATTATATTATTAGAAATACTTAATCTTATTGCCTTAAAAGTTACTGTAGATTACATTCCAATTTATGCACACTAGAGGAGACAAGGAAATGCATCAGAATAAATGTAGCTATTACATATCCAAGAAGACTCCTTAAATTACTCAATCAACTATAGGAATACTAGTAGTCACTCGACTAAAATAAAGTTCACTAAATGATTCTTAGAATCTTCAATGATCATTAATTTGGTTTATTTTCCAACATTTCCTTCCGTAAACTAAATTTGCTTTTCATTCCAAGTCTCACAAGGTGTTTCTTGAAGTTCTAACCTCCAACTGGTTTTGTAAATACGTTTGCTACTTGATCTTCTATTTTGTTTTATTTGACTTGAATTATTCCATCATAAATAAGCTTTGTCAAGAAGTGATACCTCATACGAATGTGTATAGTCCTCCCATGTAGAATTGGTTTTTTGTAACATAAATTGCTAAATTATTGTCACACAAAAGGGTTTAGGAATATTTTGTTTGTGGTTTAGATTCTCCAAAGTGCCTTGTAAACATACAATTTGGCAGCCGGCAAATGATGATGCAATATATTTAGCTTCCGTTGTTGAAAGGGCAATAATTGTTTGTTTCTTGGAACTCCAACAAATTACTCCACTTCCAATGCTAAGTGCATAACCCGACGTACTTTTACTATCATCAACACTTCTTGGAAGATCACTATCGGTGTATCCAAAGAGTGTAGTTGAAACATTTGCTTGATAAAAAATGTCATAAACAATTGTCCACTTCACATATCGTAAAATTCTTTTAGAAGTTTCCCAATGTTCTGAATATGGTGCTTCAATGAACCTACTTATTAAACTCACAGAAAACATGATATCAGGTCTTGTGGCCGTAAGGTACATTAGATTTCCTACCAATCTCTTGAACGTGGTGGTATTAAAAAGCTTTCCTTATCATTCAAGGTCCCATAATTTAAATGACCATACCCGTCAAGCCATAACTTTGAAATTTCTCCATTTATGCTAGTTAAATGTGAAGAAACATTAGTAATTTTTAGCTGAATAGGAAACACATTATTTGATGCTAATGGGATCTTTGTCACAACCTGATTTTTTTCTAGTGAAATGCACAATTTATCATGTAAATTGATCTCAAAACCCTTTCTTAAAATATGGCAAGCACTTAACAGATTGCTTTTCGAACCAGAATAATAAACATTAGACATATTTACAAGCTTTCCCATCTTAGTTTCAATTGTTATATCTCCAATCCCTTTAACTGTCAAAGCTCTAGCATTACCAACTTTGACTTGCCCAAATTTCGATTCCACTAGTTTAGAAAACAAGTTTTTTTTTCCAGTCATATGCTTACTAGCACCACTATCTAGATGCCAAACATCTTCATTCTGATTATTTTCACATGTTAATAACAAAATTTCAGAAGTGTACTTCTCATCACTTTCATTTTTATGAATTAAACCATTTCATGTTTTATCCTCATTTTTCTTGTTCCAGCACTCATTACTTTTATGGCCAAGTTTGTGGCAATGATAGCATTCAACATATTCATTTCCCTTATTCCAGCAATCACTACTCATATGACTAGTTTTATGATATTAATAGCATTCAAAGAATTCTTTTCTACCTCTTTTTTGATATCCTCGGCCTCGACCTCTTCGAAAATTGCTTGTGTGATCATCATTTTCTTTTTGAACTTTCCACCACTTCGAAATCCTTTTCCTCTTCCGTGAGAATTGTGGTCTCTCCCTCGACCTCTAGATCGTCATCTTCCTCTAAAGGTATTAGACCTAAAGCCTTTCTAAATTTGAGATTTGAGTGCTTAGTCTGGGAGTGAAGGATTGATGTGCTTTACTCGCAGTTCATGAGATTTTAATGATGCAAGTAAATTATCTAATGAAAGTGTTTCCAAGTTTTTGAATTCCTCAATTGTGGCATTTATGTAATCAAACCTTGATGGTAGACTTCGAAGAATTTTTAACAACTTTCTGATCTTGTAAACTTTCGTCGTTGAATGCCATTTGATTTATTATTGTGGTAACCCTTGTGAAGTAAACAGAAATACTTTCTTCTTCTTTCATTTCCTTTTTCTCAATCTCTAATCTCAAGGACTATAAGCCTACCATTTTTACTCTCTCTTCTCCAAGGTGTGCAATTTGCAAAATTTCCCAAGCTTCCTTCGAAGTTTCAGCTTTTGCAATTTGTTCAAGCACCGGTCTTTCAATTGCGTTGTAAATATGGAAAAGGGCTTTACTATCTTTTTCTTGCTTTTCATTCAAAGCATTTCTTTGTGCTTGACTCATTCCTTCTTCAATCTCTGGATCTTCAAAACCTTCATCAACAATATTCCAGAGTTTCATAGATTTCAGCCACACTTTCATATTATGACTCCAATAGTCATCATCTTCCCCATTGAAACGAGGAATAAGAGACACCAAATTATTTGGGTTTGCCATGATTTTCTTTTCTAAGACATGTGGCTGCTTTAATGTTTGAATGCTCTTATACCAGTTTGAAGGCAAGAAAAGTTGGGAATTATATTATGAGAATTAGTTAATCTTATTGCCTTAAAAAGTTACTGCATTCCAATTTATGCACACTAGATGACACACGGAAATGCATTAGAATAAATATGGCTATTACATATACAAAAAGACTCCTTAAATTACACAATCAATTATTGAAATACTAGTAGACATTTGATTAAAATAAAGTTCAGTTAGTGATCATTAATTTGGTTTAAAACATTACATTAGGTATAAATAATGCTTGAATTGAGTGGAAAAAATATAAATAAAAATTAGCCCAACTTTCAACTGATAGAAATGTCTATTGAATGCTTGCCCGTTGTTCCTTGTTTCGAGCCCTAGTCAGTTTTACAAAGCCAATTACTTGTGAGTTTCTTGGCCTGTGAAGAAGTGTGATAAAAGCCTACAATTTCTTCCTTTTGATGTGGCGACAGTCTCTTAGCTTTACAATTCAAGACTATCCTAAATCAAGAATCGGAGGAAACGTAATTTTTTAGCGCAAGTTTTAATGCAAATGAGAGGTGAGTTTTCATTTATCAATATATGTCTTTTAATTTTTTTTGTTGCTTTATTTTATTTATTTATTATTATTATTATTATTATTATTATATATATATATATATATTTTTTTTTTTTTTTTTGTGCACTATTTGAATCTGGCAGTGGGTGCTATGAATTTTGACTGAAAGATCTAATTTGATTTTGGTTCAATTTAGAAGTTTCACTTGGAAAGAAGAGTTTTTGAGGGGGCATTTTCTGAAATTTTTGGAATTTACATAATTTAATGAATGTAGTTCGGATTTAATTTCTGAGATTGAATATTTTTTATTTATTTATTATTTATTTTTTTGATCTTCGCCTGAGAGTTTTTCATTTATAGATTCCGCGAGACTTACATCAGTAAATTTAGATGCAGACACCTAAGATTTAGTGTCCTGTTTGTCTCTTACCTTGTGAGTATAAAATGGGGAGTACACTGGTGATTTACTGGACAATTTAAACTTGAGAGTAATGAATGATAAAAAATGAATAAATTTGTAAAATATAGACTTCAGTGCTTCCTTGTATGTTCCCTTTGAATGGATACCACCTGTGTGTTTTCTCTAGCCTATTTAGACTTCTGTTTCTTGGTAAATAAGCAAACAGCAGAAAGGCATAGGTGTTTCCAACTATGTAAAAGGATTCCATGTCATGTTCTTTTTTAGTTTCCATTCAATTTATGTCATTTACTGTTTTGGGTGATATCGTTTAATTGTAAAGTTGGGTAATACTTGTAGGTTGTGTTTGCTGGCATTTGAATTGTGAATTATTTTTTTACAGGACTCATTGTTTCATCTGTTATGTTCAAATAGCTATTGAAAAAATACTAGAGATATTGTTTTGGTGGGGTCATTTTTCCACATGATTCTGGACGCACCGTGAGGTTAATTTTGCTCAAACTATCTATCATCATCCTCCAGGTTTTCAAAGCGAAAACCCTTAGTCCATATCTCCACTACACTAGGAATGGCACATACAACGAACTTCTCGACCTTTAGAGACTCAAGCATCTAGAGCAACGAACAAACGAGAAGCTCGTTGTATGTGCCATTACAAGTGTAGTGGAGACAAGGACGAAGAGTTTTGGCTTATTACTCATGAAAGTCAACGAGAGGCTAAGTTTGAACAAAATAACCTCATGGTGTTCCCAGGATCCATATGGATGTAAAAAGCCTCCGTGTCCGAATACGTCATATCAGGAAGAAAAGTGCATGTTTGGATATGCTTGAAACTAAGAGGAAGAAAATTTTTGCCAATGATTCTAGTTCAATAGTATTATTAGTAAATCAGAAAGAGAAAATTCAAAGTTTCCCTACAATATTTGTCGCTGAAATTTTCAAGTAATCTTTGATATCAAGCTCAGAAAATCAACCAAACACCAATCAACCGGCTCGACCCAACAACCCTTAATACCTTTGGTTGCCTCAATTTTACCCTCACAAAAGAGACACTTGGTGGTGGTATTTGCAAGCTACAATGGAGGAAGGAGAAGAAGAAAACAATGGTTGAATCTCTCTCAAATCCATCCTAAAACCAGCTGCTCTTTCACTTCTCTCTCGGCTCCCTCTCTCAACTCTCTCCTTTATTGAAAAATACACACATAGTGAAGAAAACACACAACTATGTGTATATAGGCATTAGGTTTAGTTTGGGCCAAGACGAATTCATAATGGGCCAAGTTAATGGGCTAACATTAACCAAATCCATACATTAACCAAAGTACCAACCCAACTAAAACGTAGACCCTCCAAAGGTGTATTAATTGTTTCCGAGTCGAGCAGTCACTTTTGTGTCCATAAAATGTCCTACATCGTTTTATATTTATCGCTCAAATTTATTGGGTATTAAAAAACCTAACTTATCCAATCAACCTACAAGCAACCAAAACATAAAATTTATACTTACATAATCAAGATAACCAATAAACTAGTATCACATACCTTACCTTGTGTTTCGGACTCGAAACACATACCATACCTGATCCATGTACTCACTAGGGCTAAGATCAAAAACACCCAAGTAGAAGTAGATAATAATGGTAAGCAATCAAGAGAAAATAATCATGCAATGAAGATATAAAATAGGATAATCCACAAATCTTTCCAAAAACACGTTCCCATAGAACAACAATTAACACTCAAGCACACGACCAACACATATGCAACAAATGCATAAATTTTCTCACGAAAAGATATCACCACACTTATCTTATCCCATTCTGTGTTGCCCACACCTCGAGAACACATATCTCCTATCATCGTCCACCATGCTCACTAGACTATTCACTCAACTCATGTAGACCAAGTGTTAACAATATTGATTATAAATGTGAAGACCAAGTAATGCAATTTCTCATGGGGTTAAACAATCACTTTTTTGGTGTTAGAGGTCAGATTTTGTTAATGGGTCTATTGCCTTCACTGAATAATGTTTTTGAATTAATTCTGCAAGATGAAAGGTAGAAAGAGGTAGTTTCCAAGAGACAACAGAACATTGATGCAACAACTTTCGCTAGCAGAATGGAGCATAAATCCTTTGGGAATCAAAGGTCTGTTTCATTCAATCAATCTTAGAAAGAGGAAAGACCTATATGCAGTTACTGTGGCATGCTTGGATATCTCAAAGGCAAGTGTTACAAGTTGATATGCTATCCTACTGGTCACAAGTTTGGTAAAAGGAAAACTTTGGTTGCAAATGTTGTTGGATAGGCATCACATGGTGACAATTCAGAGATCCTAAACTCTTTATCACATCTCTCCATCACTCTAAGCCAATGTCAAAAATTTTTATCTATGTTCATGCCACAGTTGCAAGGCCAACTTTCAAATTGCAATCAATAGCCTCAAGATGAACCATCTTCCTCACCCTCAGTGCTTGATGCTTTTGCTTTCTCAGGTAACCATATGACTTTTGCAGACAAATGGATCGTAGATATAGGGGCTTCTAAACACATGGTTTACTCCATTAAACATTTGACCACTATAACCTCAGTTATTAGTCCATCTATGAGGCTATCTAATTGTGATAATGTTTCAGTAACACATGTTGGCATAGTGAAGTTATCTACTACATTGATTTTGACTAATGTTCTAGTTGTGCCATGTTTTAAGTTCAGCAGCAACTTAATACTTAAGCATAAATGTTGCTTGATATTCTTACATCACTCTTGTTTCATTCAGGATCTTTCAACATGGAAGACGATTAGGGTAGGGAGACTTGAGGATGTACTATATTTGAAGGGTACACCATAACAAAGCCTATTTTTTGAAAGCAAGTATGATTTGCATCTCAAAGGCTTATGTGATGCAGACTAGACGGCATGTTCAGACACAAGAAGATCCATTATGGGTTATTGCATATTTCTAGAAAACTCATTAGTGTCCTGGAAGTCTAAGAAGCAACGTACAGTGTCAAGGTCTTCAGCTAAAATAGAGTATCGATCCATGGCAGCCGCAGTTTGTGAGTTGAGTTGTTTGAAGAATATACTAAAGGATTTAAGCATTGAGCATACGAAACTTACTTTATTGTTCTGTGATAATCATTCGGCCATAAATATAGGCATCAACCCCATATTTCATAAAAGAATGGAACATATAGAAATTGATTTTCATAAAAGGGGTAAGGTGCAAGCTCGAGAAGTGGAAATACTACATATGGCTTCACAAGAGTAGGCGACAGATTTGTTAACCAATCCATTAGGAAGAACCAGATTCAAGTCGTTATTAAGCAAGATGGGATTGTTAAAATATAAATTTGCCATCTTGAAGGGGAGTATTGAGTAACATTAATATAAGGTTATTTAAGTCATTGTACATATTTTCATTTGGTTATGTTAGTTGGAGGACTCTGTATATATACACTTGCATTGTCTTTCTTTCATTTTAATTTTGGTTTTATAACAAATTGTCCCGCCACTTTTGTTCTCTATTATAAAATCTTCTCATTGCAATTCATCACACTTCCCTCTCTGGAACTTTGTATCAATAATTGGATCGATTTGTATATATACATGTATTCGAATTATACTACTCAGTCCTATCAATTTGGAAACAAAAAAACAAAAAAAAAATTAAGAAAATAAAAAGGAAAAAATAATGAGATTCCATTTCAAAAACCTCCCTAAAAAATTTCATGTCGCATCAGGTTTACGAACTAACTCCTTTTTTCTTCTTTACATTATGGAAAAAAATCTATTATCGGTCAACTCGAATGCCCCACCAATTATTCTATGATCAAAATGATGATTGTTGTACGCACTATGGTGATGTTGGTGAACTGACCACCTGCATTCCACCAGGCAAGCTTGTTTAAATGCGTTTGTCTTCGCTTTGTTTCATTTCCAGTGGTTTTCATGAACCTTTCAGTTGACGTGTGCCTGAAGCTACAAGCAACGTCTTCATAGATGGAGCCACCTCATGTTCTTGATTCCAATTGGCAAGTTTTATTAATATTGAAGTATATATATGAATAGAGAGGTTTGTGGTCAACTTCAGCCCAACTGAAACTCAAATCGTTATTCAATTTAGCGTGGCTAAATAACCTTTTACATTTTGCTTCTCTGCACTAGGATGCTATCATCTTTAATTTGGTCAATATGTTGGAATTTTATAATTCAAAAGCTCTTTTAGAGCTCTGATATTGAAACATAGTTTTATAGATCGAGAGAATGTGAAGGAGGAACAAAAACATGTTTCTATATACCAATTATTGAAGTAACTGGATATGATCAAGGCATAAACATATGCTCTGCTGATTTCTAATAACTCACAGAGGAGAAGGAATGAAGATTTTAATATAATAAATCATTTCATACAACATTTCTTTCTAAAGTTTTCATACATCTTGACTGTATATATAGTCAAACATTGTTACAAAAGTCAAAGATATTGTCTACCAACTATTCTATCAAATACCATACTACTCTTACACATACCATAATAACTTGCATAATACACTAACTTGTCTAACTTTATACATTGACACAAAAGTCAAAGATATTTTCTATCAACTATTCAATCAATTACCATACTACTCTTACACATACCATATTAAGTTATATAATACACTAACTTGTCTAACTTTACATCATTTCATAGTAAGACAATAAAATGAAAATATGTAAATGATGTTTAACCAAAAATACAATAGTCATATGACAACGAAATTCTCACAACTCCAACACTCCTACTAGACATTTTTGTTGGAACCATTAAAAATTCTTCTTCATATTCAGGCTATTTTTTTTTTAATTATTATTCTATGTCTACAATCTTGAGATCCTTTGTTTTCCATTTGATCCGGCTCTCTTGGTTGACTCTCTATCGTAGTTGTCAACTCTTTTAACCTACGATCAACCACATACAAAGAAACTTTCAATTTGCAACTTTTCGTTTGATTTCTCGTTAATTTGATGAAGTTGCTGCTGAGATTTTTGTACTTACCGAATTTACACTGAGCTTACCGGCATTGCACACAACTTACCGGATTAAGTACAAGCTTATCGATTTTGTAAAAGCTTGCTGGATTGACAAGGAGCTTACCGATTTGAAATAAAACACTGAACTTACCGGATTCACACAAGGCTTACCAGTTTGGTAAGAGCTTACCGAATTGACAAGGAGCTTATCGATTTTGAAATAAAATACTGAACTTACCGGATTTGCACTTAACTAACCGTATTTACTATATGCTTATTGGTTTTACTTAATGCTTTTTGACAGTTTTTTCAGTGTAACAGATTCACTCTTTTTTCTTTTCAGATTTTTTTATAGCTCCATCAGCTGTTTTCTTCCATTCTTAAAGCTAAGGATCAGTTTTTCAGCTCTGATCTACAAAAATTAGTTTTTCAGGTTTGAAACCTTGTAAGCATACCAGATTTTTCACCATCAAAAATTAGAAACGATATACGATATTTTTAGATCACGGCATCATTTTACATTGGATTTTCTCTATTTTTCATCAGCCCTTGACAGCTCCCGTTCTTCTTCATTTTATAGCTCCTAGTCCCTTTTCAAAGTTCAATAGAGCTCTAATACTATGTTGAAATTTTATGATTCAAAAGCTCTTTTAGAGCTATGATATTGAGACATATTTTTATAGATTGAGAGGATGTGAAGGATGAACAAATATATGTTGCTATATACCGGTTATTGAAGTAACTGGACATGAACATGGCATAAACATAAACTCTGCTGATTTCTAACAACTCACAGAGGAGAAGGAATGAAGATTTTAAAATAATAAATCATTTCATACAACATTTCTTTCTAAGGTTTTCATACATCTTGGCTGTATATATAGTCAAACATTGTTACAAAAGTCAAAGATATTGTCTACCAACTATTCTATCAATTACCATACTACTTCAACATTTCTTTCTAAGGTTTTCATACATCTTGGCTGTATATATAGTCAAACATTGTTACAAAAGTCAAAGATTTTGTCTACCAACTATTCTATCAATTACCATACTACTCTTACACTTACCATACTAACTTGTATAATACACTAACCTGTCTAACTTTACATCATTTCATAGTAAGATATTAAACTGAAAATATGTAACTGATGTTTAACCAAGAATAAAATAGTTATGTGACAACAAAATTGTCACTACTCCAACACTCATCCTTGACATTTTTGTTGGAACCATTAAAAATTCTTCTTCATATTCAAGCTTTTTTTTTTTTTTTTTAATTCTGTGACTACAAGCTTGAGGTCCTTTGTTTTCCAATTGATTTGGCTCTCTT
>CAIGRP010027601.1:0-28418 GCA_903798385.1 Fraxinus cuspidata | reverse complement strand
CACAATCAACACGTTGACAGTACACGCTGTCATTACTGTAAGAAGCCTATACATGCACAAAACTGTATATATATATATATTTATATTTATTATTATTATTATTTTTTTAAATTGATGTTAGAATTAGTACTAAGGGTCAAATTACAACAAATAGAAAACTTGCACTTCAACCTTCTTTCACGCACAATCAACACGTTGACAGTACACGCTGTCATTACTGTAAGAAGCCTATACATGCACAAAACTGCCATTTCCACCACAGGCAAAGACACTCCAATACTGAATCAGAAAGTAATCAGGAAAGGAGGCGTGTGTAAAGGCGGAGAATTTGAGTAATTCCTCGATTTCAGAGATTGCAACCGGGGCAGTTGGCCCGATAAGAGGTAGCGAACGAACGGGCACGAAACCCTCTCGCCTGGCGTCGTGGAAGGAAGGAAGGAGTTGGGGGTTTTTGTTTAAGAAGATTGAGGCAGGGAAGAGGAGACAACATAGGTGGCTCGAGACAAGATGATGAGCTTGGAGGAATTTTTGGCGAGGGCAGGGGCGGTGGAGGAGAACGTTTTGGAGGTGGGGGCGGCAAGGGAGCTTGAAAGAATTTACGTGTATGACAATTCTCCGATGGTCGGAACAGGGATGACGGTAGGGGTGGATTTTGGAGTGCCTTCACCTGTGGTGGTGGGAATGGGAGCGTCAGTAGGGGTGGATGCGGGAAGGTCTTTGCCGGTGGTGGATGTCGGAGGATCTAGGAATGGGAGAGAAAAGAAGGGTCTGAGCTCGTTGGAACCGGTGAATAGGACAGAGCGGAGGGTGATTAAGAAAAGGGAAGTTGCAGCAAGGGCAAGGGCGCGAATGCAGGTGGAATTTTCGTAAATTTTTTAGTTGTTGTTATGTTTGGTGGAATTTTTATACTTCATTCTAACTTTGAATTGATTTGGTTTTTGGTGAATTTAGGCAAGAATATCGGGATTGGAGTTGAGGAAGAAGAGTTTAGAGGAAGAGAATAACCAGCTAACGACAGAGAAGGTAATGTGTATTCAGTTCATTGTATTGATTTTGATTTGTTGTTTTGTAGACCTAGGATGATAGTTTTTGAGGCAGTGATCAATTTGCTGAATCCTATTGTTCTATATTTATTACTGGAGTTAAAAACAGTGAAAAGGAAGGTGATTAATTGAGATTCTGGCTTAGTATGTCATGAATAATTGCATTTTTCAATTAGAAGAATATTTCAATGAGTTCCTCTGTGATTGTTTCGACTTAGAAGAATATCACAATGGTATAATTACTCCTCATCGGTGTTTTGCACATGTTACTTTCTTTTAATTATATTGCTTCCGGTGATTGTTTCGACTTGTGGTTCTGCAAAATGCGCAAACTAGCTTGCTTGCAACTTTTTCAAATCCTGTGGGATTAACTCTTAGGCTTAGTGATAGCATGAGATGCCTGCACAATATCTTCTTTGTTGATTGAGGTTATTGGTGCATGGGAAAAGGTATCTCCTTACCGTTGGTTGTTTCAGGGTGTTTGACCTGTCACTCTTCTATTGCGAATTAAGTTCATTTTGTCCGAATATTCCAGTCAATGTGGTTAGTATTTGTTGGATTCGGCGCAATGTAACGTGGAGATGTCTTGTATGCTTTCTTTTCATTTTGTTCTCAAGATGTTGTTGGTGTGCCTTATCCACAAGACACGTGTACAGCTATCGAATACATCAAATGCCTCAATGGCAGGTTTATTTACCCTCTCCCCCCTTCCACGAGAAGCATGCAGTTTAAAATGCTTTTGAATATAGATGAAAACAATGCTAATTTTGCTGTCTAATTGTTGTGCCTACTCATTAGATTTTCCCTTTTCTAATCCTCATTAAGTCTCTTTAACTTGTGTGGTTTTTGTGGTTGGATTTGTTTCCACTGCAAATGCAACTTAGATTTTAAGGAGTTTACACGTGTTAAAAATGAGTAGTGCTGCTAATAAATCAGGCTACATTTAATAAATGGCATTATCTAGTGTCTGAAGGCCAATCCACCTATATTCGTATTGATTGAAGATGGAATGTCTTTCACGTTTCATTGTTTGGCGACCAACTTGGAAAATCGCAAGTAGAAATGGTTTTACCAACCAAAGAGAACCCCACAACCCCACCTTTGAACCACTGCATCTCTGCATTGCCATTAAACCACCACAAATCTATCAGCCCGAACTCATATCTTGTATAAACTCCAATGAAAAAGTTGTTTTGACAGGTTAGGGTAAATGCCACATTACAAAAAGAAAAAATCCAAACAAAATATGATTTAATTTTCAAAAATTGAAATCCTATAAATTTCAATTGTGAACTCGCCCTTATAATTATCTGTTAATCATCATTTTGAACTGAAATATTCAATGAATGTCCCGCAAGCCCCTGAAAACGACATATATCAGATCTTAATTTCTCAATCAAACATTAAGTATGAAAGGAAATAAAAAGAGAGAAACTGTCCTTTATCGAGGACAAATTCTAGGTTGGATAATGAAGTCACTGGTAATGTTTCGGCCAACTGCCAGATATGGTGGAAGAGGATGTTAAATGGTGGTCGATGACCAGAAAATGCGATGGAGATAATGGTGGCTGGTGAAAGAAGAAAATGTGTGAGAGAGAGAGAGAGAGATGAAACTAATGGTGGTGAAGGTGGTGGATACTCTCGAGGATGGAGATGGACGTGTGAGTTAATTAAGAGCGAAAAAAGGGGATAGGAGAATTCTCTTGTTTCCGGTTCCCTCCTTGAATGGCCTAGTTGAGAGAAGGGGAAGGAGATCTTAGGAATTACATGGGATGCTCTTTCCTGGAAAGGGTTATTTGCACTGTTAATTTGTGTTACCAAAAATGGAAATGGAGAAATATGTGGATGGTTATGTGTTTTTGTTTGCTTAGAGCCCTCGGACCTGAACTGTGTATGTATGTTGTGCTAACAAAAAATGAACTCCTATTTAAAAGGTATTGGAAATGAAAAAAGATGGTGATACTGCATTTTTGTCTCTATGTTCTTATAGCCTTGGTGGCTCTTCAACTGCCACATTTAGAATCATGACATTTATAGATTACCTGTAATTAGAAGTTAGCATTTATAACGTTTCCCTTTTTGTATTCCTTTGAAAGAAATGATTTGTATTCTCATGTTTCCTGAACCAACACTGCATGTTTCTTTTTATGTGCTCATCGATATAATGTGGACCCTACACAGTCATCACTTGTGATATAGTGGCATTGTGATGCAATAACTAGTCTTCTTTCGATTTTTAGCTTGGTGGCAATGCTGGGCCGTGCGCATGATGTAATGTTTGACTGATGAAACTAAGTGCTTTTATGATATTGCTGATACTGGTTATGTTGTTGATATGCTATCTCAGTGGTGACAATGCAATCTAAAGTAATCAGTGAGATGAATCATAGATACATTTAGTCCAGATTCATTGTTATATTTCTTGGAGAAACAGAGAAAATTTTCAACTCTTCATTCAATTACGAACCACCTAGATTGAACGGCTCCCTCTGGTATGCTTCATGATTATGAATTGTCAAAGATTTTATGAAAATTCATTTTATGCACTTTTGAGTCACTTTTTGGCTTTCTTAGTTGCAATGCTTTCCTAGGACAATAGATTTGATGAGGGAAACGTAGATCATAAATAGAATGGTTTGTTGTGGTTGCAAAGTATCCAAGTGCAATGGATTTTCAGTTAGATATATTGATGGACTACATGGAGGGGTGAATAAGGATTATGTGTCAGACCCCGAATTCATTGGGCTGTTTTAGTAAACTTAATTTCAAATATGACGCTGTCGGGAAGAGTTTATATGCTGGCTGGCCTTTTGATGTATAAAGTTCCATTTTTTTATATTTACATTATTAAATCATTTCTATGCCTTCAACAAATTTTCAAAAATTGGAAGCGGTAAATCTGTTTTTGGCACAGATCTGAAAGTTTTCAACGTCTCCCTGCTCAATCATGGTTAAGACTTCTAGATTAAAATGTAAGGTTTTCTACACTGGGTTGATAATAAGCAAAGGAGGATTATATGTTTTAATGGCTCTTACTTTTTTCCAATTTTATCCTTCTTTGGCATATTCTTGTACTGCACGCAACATAATGCCATGGTTTGGTTGCGTTTTAGTTTTAAATTTTTTGTTTCTGTAAAAGTATTCCATTTATGTCTAGATTGTTGATGTGCGTATGTATGTGTTCTTGTTGATCAATTCTTTGATCTTACAAATGTATTTTTTCAATGTATTTTCAAATTCCAGGAACAGTTCGAAAAGGAGAGGCTTAAGCAGGTATCAAACTTGCTGCTATCCTATTGAACACTTGATATTGTGCAAGATCGTTGAAAAGCCTAATATTGTGTCTGGGCGTCCATTTTAGTTGTGATTTTGAAAAGAGAATACTGCTGGGCACTTTATCCTCAGAATTTTCGTTTGCTGTATTAACAAGAGGCTGCATGATTTGAATATGAATCCTTCCTCAAAATTTGACATAAATTGAAGGTGGAATCCACTAAACGTAATAATTATCTTGCTAGGCTGCTTTTAATTAATTGTCACAAAGTCATGGAGTGACAAAAACAGGAAAAAATGACAAATTTAGAAATTCACAGTTAAGAGGTGTAAAAAGATTCCTCAGCAAAGGCTCTCTTACGTGCTAATTAGAAAACAAAGCAAATATAAATAAAGATGAGAAAGTAGCATGTTTTGGTGGGGACTGTTATGTGGAAACAACTGCATTACTGATATTCTAGTTGATAATTACTGCAGCTAATGGAGAAAGTTATCCCAGTTGTGGAAAAGCGAAGGTCTCCACGCGTCCTGCGTAGAGTTCATTCCATGGAATGGTAATCATTTTCATGCTCAATGCTTGAGATGAGATTCAAATGCCTGCTTTGTGTCATTGAACGATGTTAAAAAAAGCAAGCATCGTTTATAGAAAGAAGCTTTCTTTAGTCGAATCATATACCTCAGTGTATTGTTACTCTTTAAGAGCATAGTTCCTGTAAATTTTAATGAGTGAAGACTGGTGAACTCCCTCTTGAGGAGACAGAAGTGTTTAGTACCTTGGATGATATGTTAATGTAAATGGATTCAGGATCCTAGATTTTAATGTATTTTGTATCATTTTGATAATGCTTAGTGTTTCCTTTTGCACACATTTTATTTTGTTATTCATGAATAGAAATAGCGTCCTCGAAGTGCATGTTTGTTACACAGGATGAGCCTTGGCAGCCTAATAAATTGAATTTTAGCTTCCTTTCTTCTGGAATACAAGTCGAGTTTTTCTCCCTACTGACATGCCACGATGGAATGAGAGGGAACCTTATGGTTAGAAAAATTGTTTTATAGTCAACATGATCGCTATTTGAATTTATTATTTTAGCAATATTTTTATAATTGTTTTTAGTTAATCCCCTGTAATTTGTCAAATAGTTAGAAAAATTCCAATGAACTCTCAGACGATACTTAATTTTGAATTATTAATTAATACATCTGGCAAATCATAATTTAAACTTTCAAAACTAAGTCATTGTCTGTTACTCATTTCTGTAACTCATTTTCAACCATGTTCTCACAATAAAATATTTTGCGCATAAATTCAAAATTTTTTCTTATTTTTTAACCACATTATTCAAAAAATCACTATTTCAAAATTCATTTTCACCCAAAGGCTCTTTTTAATGGGATTAAAAATGGGCTAAATAACAATAATGCCAAGTTCATGATATTCAATACCTTTTTAAACCCCAGTTTGATTGCCATTATTCTTAAAATATAATGATTTAATGGTGATTTTTAAGAGAGTGTGTAGTTAAAAAATGTAGAAAAATAATGTTTTAATACTGCATAATATTTTATTAGGTGAATTTATAATTGAAAATGAGTATATTGAAAAAAAAAAGAAGAGTTTTTTAAATAATGATCGTCGAAGAGGGACGAAGTTTCTCTCTCGCCACTTGAGGCTTGGCCTCATGATATTCATTGAATAATTTTTGAATAGATTGTAGTTTTAAGAAAACAACGTGATTCTAGAGTGTCAACTTAATTGATCTGTGGTCTTGTAAAAATATAAGAAAGTTCACAAAAAACTATAACATGTTCAATGTTTCTAAAGAAAAATGTAGAATAATCTTGTTGTGAGGAACAGACAGCTGGTCTTATCCTTACTTTCATTACAAATTAAGGACATGCTTACCCCAAAAACAAAGATCTAGTCAACCCAACTATAAAATAAAA
This sequence comes from Fraxinus cuspidata, assembly GCA_903798385.1. Classification (NCBI taxonomy): domain Eukaryota; kingdom Viridiplantae; phylum Streptophyta; class Magnoliopsida; order Lamiales; family Oleaceae; genus Fraxinus; species Fraxinus cuspidata. The sequence goes on along the minus strand of CAIGRP010027601.1, from coordinate 22,155 downwards.
TTCAATCATCTTCAATGTAATCACAAGCATACAAATGTGAATTATTTGAATTTTCCTGCTGGTATGAAGTCAGATTGAGTTGACCAAGCATACAAATGTGACAAACCAGGTTAATAATATATATCGTATAATATATCTACTGGTCGATTTTAATGAATTTAGTTATGTAAAAGAAGACAAGAAAGACTTCTGTAGTAAACCAAGATAAAAAATAGGGTTAGAAATGAGTCAAATTAATATCCACTGTTAAATTGGAATGGAGATTTTGAGTAATAAGTTTTCGACTATTATGGAAAACTGTGTTGAGTCTTGAACCTACGAAAGAACGAGATCATGATGGTTGGGTTCATACAGAGAGTTCTCTCGTATGACTCGCATCGAGGACCGCTGATAACGCACATCGAAGACTCAAATGTAACAAAGTCGAAGTTTAAAGACATGAAAAGAAAAAATATATTGAGAACGAAGGTACTATCTATGCAGATTGTAGGTGCCAAATCCTGGACATCTAATGCTTTATGATTAGAAACAAAACGTAAACATATCCTCTTTCAAGAAAATAGAAATCTGTAACATTATTCTATCTACAAGGTTGACATGAAACTAAACATGTTCAATGTTTCTAAATAAAAATGTAGAAAATTCTTGTTATTCAGATAAAGATGTGTAGAATTAGACCAGAGTACAAAGGCTTCTTGTTAGAGACACCTGATCTTATCTTCAATTTCAATGAAACTTGTGAAAATTGAAAGCCTAAACAAGACAGAACAAACTCTTTGAAGTGAAGATGAAGCTATTAATTAACCATTTTACAGTTGATCACCATTCAAACAGTTCAAGAATATACAACAGCAGCACAATCCTGTACCATTTCATCATGTTTATTGCCTAATTTAGATATGCAAATAGGCCTAATTTGCAATATTATTTAGCAAAACAAACAACAACAACAACAGAGCCTTGTTTTCAATAAATTTAACGCCACGTGCAACAGATCATACGCAGAATCTGATGCAAGGCATTGTTACTCAGTTATGCCTCAATGAGGAGTACCAGCGTTCATGTCCTAAGATTTGACAAAGCTTTTCACCGGCTAACAATCTACCACAGCCCTCCTCTATAAACGAACCATACGTATGAAAATGCACCCTCAAGAAGACACAGAACAAATTAGATGTGAAACTGAAGCCATTTAGCCACCTTGCTGCTGACGAGCATTCAAACAGTTCAAGAGCGTATAACAGCAGAACAACCTGTCTCATTTCATCATGTTTATTGCCTGACTTAGATGTGAAATATGCCTCAAATGGAGTGTTCTTCAGTTTCTACTAATATTGTTTATCGTCTAGCAGCATCAAATTTAGTTGAAATATAGATTATATCTCAAAGCAAAAGATACAATAACATGGACAGCAGAAAGTACAACCATTTTCCTGATTTCTTTAAACACGTTGTGATTAATACAAGACTTTACCTCTTCAACCTTTTATTGAGTAGCCCACAGAGACAACTTGTTATCTCATATTGTGTCAATTGTTACTATTTGCTCGTCCAATAGAATCAAGACACTCAGTCCTGTTGTGCACAATCCTGTGAAACACTTCTCTAACCCGATGCTCTAATGGATCCAAACCATCTTTTACTGCTTTGAACACTAGTCCAAACTCCTGAACTCTGTGCCTCACTTCCTCTTCCTTTTCCTCAGTCAAGGGGAACTGAACAGAATCAGCCAATTCATTCATTTGTCTAGTGCATTTTTCAATCTCGTGAATCTCCTTCAACAACCCACTAGCATTTCTCTTGTCCCGTTTCTTCGACTCATCCAGAATCTTCTCATGGAGTGAGAGAATTGGAATGGCCCAAACAAACTGCCTAGCTACTAAAAAGTGTGTTTGAAGGCCACGGTCTTGACAAGGGATTGCAGCCACAAGCGCCCACATCACGAAAAGAAGCACGTAATTCATGGTGAAAACAGCCACATTTAGTCCATGAGTGGCTGAAATCTCGTGAGTTCGCGGCGCAGCCAAGTTGTTGCCAATTGCTTGCAACTGCCTAGCAGCAGACCAAGACCAGGAAACGCTCCATGACAGGGACCGGAATTGGCCAAAAGACTTATGCTCCCTCTGGACATTGTTTCGTCCAAAAGACCGATTTCTATGTGCAAGAGTCGATTTCGACTCTTTTTCATCCACCATTGCAATATCCAAATCAATCAAGGCCTTTTTAGCACGACGAAACTGGCCTTCCCCAATGCTACATTGATTGTCTAATGCACACAAAACAATCTCCAACTGCTTCTGCCATTGCCTGATCAGCTCAATGCCATCACGAATCGCATTGCAAACATCTAAAGCCTTAACATTTCTCTCAAAGTATTCGGAAATGTATCGATCCATGGGGGCTCGATTGAAGAAACCTCGATTCTTCAAAACAATAAGTCCAAATTCCTCTTGGCAACAGAGGAATGCATCTAAAAGCTTGCGAATCCACGGAATTGAGAGCAACTCATTAGAGTCTGCCGCTGCCAATTCAAGAAACCTGTCGGCCACATGTTTTTGGAGGGCTTCCAATTCATTTTCATGGCCACTGGCCTCATGAGTAGAGTCCATGGAGTGGACCTGATTCCGATGTCCGCTCAAAATGGAAAATCCTAAGCTTGGAAAAGATGAAGGTGATGATGTTCCGTGATAATCTGAACCTGGCATTTCCTAGTTTACATGAAAAAGATAAAATTTGCAAGAAATTCTTCAAAAATGATAACCGAAATTCAATCTCCAAAGGAAACAGAAAAGGGCAAAAACTCAGATTTTTTTTCTTGCCAAACCAACAACCCTAGGTACAAGAAAATGTGATTAAAAAAAAAACCCTTCGGATTTACAATTGATAACTAACTACGAAATATCAAATTCTTAAAGACCCATAATTTAAAAAAATCCCATTGGGTTAATTTTTTATAATTAACTTCTAGCAATTATGTCAAGAAAACGAAATTGAAAACCGAACCCACAAAAAGCAAGATTCAAAACACCGATAAAATGATTCGAGAAGCTACATAAGCCAAATGGGTTGATATTTTCAGAAGGAAAGAGCAATGAGAGGGGACTATTTGAAACCCTATTGCAATGGGGAGGTCTTGTATGTGGGAGTAATTTGTACCGCGGATTACATGGAAAAGGAGAGAATATTCATAGAAATCGATCAGCTTTTCGGTCCAAAGATTCGAAAAATTAGTACTATAATTAGTAATGGTAACTGATTTGATTAAAGTAATCTTGGGCAGTGAAATAGTGAAATTGAAAAGGCCAAAAGTGACCACTCTGAGGGGACTGTTGGAACACGGCTTAGTTGCGCTAAAGGATTAACTGCCAAATGGTGCCTGGAATTTTGTGAATTTCACAACATACCCTCTCACAACAGATTCACGCACTAATGATTTTTATTTTTATTTTTATCAAAATTTACTTTTTTTTAATCCATTTTTCGATTTTACATTCTTCCAAAAAAAAAATATATCTTTCACATTTTTTATAGTATTTTTTTTATTTTCTAATCACACATTTTAAAAAAATATATATTTTTATCAAAATCAATTTTACACAAGGCCTATTTATTATTATTATTATTATTATTTAAAAGATAAGTGTTATTGTCTAAATATACAGTTGATTGATTTTCAATATAAGGATGGATAATTAGGTTCGCTGTTTTGTTAGAATAAAATGACAATTTTTCATGATTAAGACAACATTGCTAATTTTCTATATCTTATTACTCCAATAGCTTTCTTTTTGAAATTCATGAATAATATATTTTTTTTTTTTAAGAAAAAACTCAATAGTATTCAAAGTTTGAACATATAAACAGAGATCTTGTTTTGAATTTCATTGCATATAAGGTTGTTAATACATTTATTTTCTTCAGCCTTTTTTGTCAAACATCATAATTATACTCGAGAACAAAGAGTATTCTAAACCAAATAGAAGTCATTTATTGTCTACATAATATCGTAGATAAGTAAAAATCATCCACTATGTGAGTCTCGAAGTGTCTTTGTTTCGATCTTAACATGGGCCTAATAACTTTACACAAAATCACTTCTCAAAAAATCAAATTTTCTTGTATTATTGTTCACATATAGTATTCCAGTTTTATGTACTTGGATTATCTTGTGGGGTCATATATTTCATTTTTGACTTCCTTAAAAAAAATTCTATGGAGGCAAGAATAGATTGATATACTATCTCGAAGGGAAAAAAAAAAAACATTTTTCAAATTTTTTGGTTTGGGTTATCTTTTAAAAAAGCGTAAAAGAAAATAAAAAGAAAAATGAATCTCTATATGGGTCGGCCCGAAAAGGCTTCAGTCAACATAGAAACTCAAAATGACTTCTCTAAAAATATGTCGATTCATAGCACTACCAATTTAAAGGTTGAATTGAATCAAATAAAGGTTTAACTTGATTTGAAGCATATCTTTAGGAAGTGATTAAGGTGTAGGTCTTACGAAATATTTGAATAAAAATTATATTTGATCAAAATTGATTAAATTGTAACGACTTTTCAAAGTTGACAAAATAGATTGTCGTCAAATGTCAATAAACAGCACATAAGAAAGAAAAAAAAAAGTCGTATCAATAAAATAAACTATCAACATCACCAGTAGAAGGTGGAATGTCACGACTATGACAAAATCTAAAATATTGATAACCATAGCCATTGACTTACTATTTAAAGGCCAATTTTGAAAAGGAAAATGTGCTGGTTTGACTCTTTCTAGAAATCTCCAATTTGGACAAATACATAATTAATGAAAATAGAAATCCAATCCCTCAGAGTTGAAAACATTTCTACACGTTCGAGAAAAAAATCCATAAAAAAAGCTCGACGTAATATTTGATAATATTTTTTGGAAAATGATTCTTTAATTTATTTATTTTTTCATGAAAATAAGGTCCAAAAATAGAAAAAAAACATTTACGGAACAATGTGAAGAATAATTCTTTTTCTCGAATAATGCGTGAATAAAATTAAGAGTAGAAAAGAAACGACTTTAAAAATCAATATCAAACAAGAGCTATATTGTGAGAATAAGCTCATGTTTGGTGGGCATTTTTTTGGAAAAACAATGTTTTGAATAGTGAGTTTTCAGAAAAAAAAAATGTGTGGTTAAAAGGTAGAAAAAAGTTTTAGGTTTGAAAATAAGTATGTACAAAAAAGAAATTTTGAAATAATGAAAGACAAACAATGACGGCTACGTGTGAAAAACTATTGTAAACTTTTTCTGTCTAAATGTTTGGAAGTTATTTATAAACGATTTAACTCATAAATAAATAGAAATAAGTAATCGATAAGTAGAAAGTAATTATGGATCATTAGATGAAAAATAATTTGACCGTTTACAAATAGGATATAAACAGATGGACTTATCTGCCAAAGTAACTAATGAGTTCTTAGGATCTATAACAAGGAGAGTAGACATTTTAATTTGTTGTTTTTTATGTTTTAAATCGTATTTAAGAAAATAAATATATAATATTAAACCCTTGTTTGATCCTCATTATTTTCAAAATACATTTTTTTCTCTTCTTTTCAACCCCACATTCTTCAATAAAATAATATTACACGAAAACCAAAAAATTTTCTTTAATTTTTAACCATACATTCTCAATCAAAAATGCATTTTTAGAATAAAAATGGACTCAAACAAGCACCAAAAATGAATAAATAATTAAACAAGACGATAGATGAGAATATTTTAATCCTTGTCTCACCTCCCAAAAATCTCGAACAAGACGGACATAGAGATGGCTGCCCGTGTCGTGTCCTCCATTACCATCCTTAATACTTCTTGCATTTAAATTTTTTGGTGGGCTTCCATTGAGAGTTATGTAAAGATAATGGTGGATCTAAATGTCAAATCTGGTAATTTTTTGTTAAAGCGTCAAGGGTAAAAAGAACCATGGGTGTTCACACCATAAAAGCCAAAAATTACTCGCTAAAGCAAATAGATTTATACAGATAAAAGTAATTGTTCTATAACCAAACACCACGAGAGTGTAACACTAATCAAAAACAGTATGAACATTAGAAGCAAAAAGATCTTTTTTTTAAGCAAAATCTTGAAAATAATGTTCAACATGTGAGGGGAAAAGTACAGTTTTGGTAGCTCACAGATTTACAAACATCAGGAGAAATCCTGAACACGACATTCAATCTCGTCGTCACCCATTCATGAAAATAGTACAATCTCAGAAATTAAAGTAGGGGAAAGCATCTGACCGGACGAAAGGAGGGCTGAAGCATTTAACATGGTATTTCTCTAGAGATGACTTTCTACGAGCCAATTCCATTACCTCGTGACACGTCAGCAATAAATATGCTACCTGAATCACACCATCCCCCAACAACATCTCTATTGGAACACTGCAAGGAACATTTGAAATGAGTTAGTAGTACAATTTCTGCCCTCAAGAGGAAAAATAGTTTCAAAAATTATATTACGCAACCTGATTTCTAATTAGAGCATGTTTGATAAAGCTTAAATTATATGTTAAGCTGGTCAACCATATCAACACATCCCATGGGACCAACAGCTTATAAACACCTTTAAAAAACTAGCAAACGCTGCATAGTTAATATCAATTGGCCCATTCAACTTATGAAAAACTGAACAAACCAAGAATGACCATGTTGGTATATATAGCAACTTCTGTTTCTCTGGCCACTTATACAGGATATGCAATATTAGCCCTTGTTTGACATCCATTTTTTTCTCATTCTCATTCTCATTCTCATTTTTTTTCTCTTTCTTTATTTCAACCACACATTTTATCAATAAAATAATATTACACATAAACTCAAAAATTTTCCTTACTTTTTAACCTCACATTCTTCCATCAATCACTAATCCAAATCAGATTCTTCTCCAAAATGGGTGTCAAACAAGGGCTTAGACAAAACTGAACAGTACAATAGACAAGGTTTTAGCTTTTTTCCCAATTTGATACTGCCCACTTGAATCCAATCCACTCTCGGAAATAGTGAGCCGTTGACAATCATTTTCTTAGATATTGAAAATGTACGAAAACGAGGCTTTCATTGAAATTTAGAATGAACAAATATGTGTGTATGTACGTTTAAGAGTAGTTTCATTGTGACAAAAATATGATACCTTACTAAATCCAAGCCAGTTTGAATCTCCTCTAAATGAAAATGCCTTCTTGCTTTGTTTCCAATGTCCACATAGAACCTGCAAAGATGTGCACATCAAGCATATGCATTGGACATCTAATATACAGCGATTTTGTAGGGAGTGGTACAACCTTTTTTTCTATAATCTAAATCATAAACATTTTTCCAACATCAAGCAAGCATTGGACATCGACATATGGTTATCTTCTAGAAAACATTCCACACGCTCTTATCTATGGTTGTTTAAACTCCAAAAACATATCAGAGAAGAAAACAAATGAGAGAAGAATGCTTATAATACACAACACAAACGCATCACTAAAAAGTTTGAAGATGGCAAATATGAAGACAAACCTTTCATTTTTTTCGTATGTGGCAAATATAAAATGATGAAAAGGTATATTATTTAACTATATTAAACGGTGAGCGGTAAGCATCACACATATATTTATTAAATTTAAGGTTCATCAGATAATGTGAATAAAAGACCTGAAGGATTTACCTCATAATCTACTCCTTGCACATAAATGTAGTCAGGATCAAGTGATGAAAAAGCAAGTCCAGTTATCTGCAGTATAAAATTGAAAACGGTGAATGTAATTTAAGAGGAATATTATCCAGGCAGTATATACAACCTTATTAGCTTTAGAATAGGGAATGTCGTGAATCACAGATGTTAAAGAAAACTAATAGAAAAGGTAACCATTCTTTCAAACTGGCACTCGAAAAAATCATTATACACGGTGCGGTTGCTGACATAAAATTTACAAAGATTTAAAATCCCATTGATGGCAAATTCACATGTTCTGAAACTCATTAAAGATTTCAACTGACCTCATACTTCGAGCAGTTCAACCATCTAGACAATGCTGCCCATCTGCACTAAAAATTTAGAAGAAAGACCAGTCTGTGAGTCAGCAATTGATAAAATTAAACTAAAAAAGCAGTACCGTTTATTTTCCTTCATAATACCTTAATTAGCAAGAACCATAAAAATCACTAGGGATGTCAAGGCTCAGGCGGCTTTCAGCTGAGCTGACACCATTCACCAAGGAGTAGAATGGGTGAGAGGAAGCTCAGCCTGGCTAGTACTTAACATATGGACTTTGTTGGTACTTAACATATGGACTTTGTTAGTCTAGGGCTGTGTTAGGCTTTGTATGGGCTTGCTTGTGGGATTTGTCTTATTAATTTTAGTATTTAAAGTGTTTTAGATTAACAGAAATAAGAAATTCTTAATCAAAATGACTTGCATAAATATACTCTTAAGAAATAAGCTTCTATCTAATAGGAACTTAAAGATAATGCATTTAATGTGCTTGGGCCAGACTATTTCATACCGTGGCTAAATCCATAGCCCAGGCCCTGACTATATTTTGCTAGGCTAAATGTTCATCACAAATTCTGTCTAAAGGCCTAAAAACTAGGGGATACCATAATTTTTTGTGTGAAGCTAAGAGGGTTTGGCGAGCCCCTGAGCCCACAGACATCCCTAAGAATCACTATGAGCTCAGACAGAATATAGCAATTGGAGAAGTTGCGAAGAAATTTCCAATGCCACGACTCATGAGCATTTGAGTGTTCGATAGATAAAGGAATCACACCCACACTTGCATGCATGCACGGAGTTTTAAGAGGTCTAACTTTAAGAAAAAAACTTGCCCCAGAAAACGGTGGGAACATGTTGGCAGACGACTAAGAAATAAGCATCATAATTTTGAAAAAGTGCATAAACACTTTTGTTTCCTGCCCTTTCTCCATGTTTCCCCTCGGTTCCCATATAAATACCTAAAGCTAGATTCAGGAAAATGAATTATTTACTCAGTAAGACAGGAGGAAAATACCAGATGTGCGTGTAAAACGACATCTTCAACCCAGCATGACGGTGTGGTGAAAAAAGATAGCATCACGACATAGAAATGATAGAACAATTATTAATCAGGATATGCCTTGAAAACCACAAACCTGCGAGGATCGTAAACAGTCACAGTGCGATCAGCTCCAGCAGCTGCAATATTACCACATGAAGAATTACAGACTGCATATAAGATATCCCCAACGGATCCACATATCCTATGCACACAGCCGCCATTTTCTTTCATTCGCAAGTCCCATATACTTAGCTGTTGGCATAGATAATAAATGACTTCATTAATAGTTATTGCACAAATAAATCAAACATGCAAAAGATTTTATAACAAGCACCTGGGAACCTTCTGTGACGGCTAATAGAGAACTGTCACTTCCACTGATATTCTGCATAAAATTCAGTGAAGTTGGATACCACAATCTGAAACATATAGCGACCTTATCAGCAAAGGTTATATCATCTAATATAAAAATTTGGAAAGAAATTTACACATTAGAATATTGAAAAAAAAATTTGGCAACTTCTTAGCAAAGAATATGCAAATGTAGGAATATTATACTTTAAGACTAACATCTACATTATAAAAAATATGAAAATCTATAATAATGTTTTATCTTTTATCTCACATTCCAGCTTGATGCAAACAATGAGTTAAATCGCACAGAGAGTCAATTTTTCAGGTAGTTTGATTTGCCAGTCTTAATATCCCTTTAGGAAATATATATAATTTGTTCCTTGGAGTTTCGCTATTGCTACAGCTCAAACAACCCCGACTTCCCATAGCATTGCCAACAAAATTTGAATGATCGAAAATGAGATAATATTCATAAGCCCACCAAGTAATTTGCCAAAAACAAATGACAGGAACAAACTTCCATGACAGTTTGCCTACAAGGAATTAGGTACTCTCAGTACGAAAAATAATGATAAAATCAAAAATCAGAAGTAGATTGTCTACCATCGTGATTTCACTTGCCAGTTGATAATTTTATATCAGCAATTTGCGCAGCAAGAAAAATAAAGCATTCAATGATTCATCTTATGCACTAAAAATAACTGCAACATAGCAGTATTAGACCTATTTAAACGATGCTGGTGGGGTAAATGAAAGTACATCACAATTAAGTATTTTTTCTCACTTTCAGTTTTTTGGAAAATGTCCATTTGAATTTACAATGGCCCTTCTAAACAGCCAGGCTAAACCTACAGCACAAAAAACAGTCTTATGCAGTAGAATAAGGATACCTGTGGTGACTTTCGTATTAGGTTTTTATCACTATTTGTTTACAAAGTGTCAATACATTTTAAACAACATAACTGGAATTTCAGAAGAGAGAGATGGCAGAAGTAAAGTTACCAAAACAAAATAGGCTAGCATATAGAAGTTAATGAAGTACTCACGAATGTAAAGTTTGGAGATGAATATCTTGATCGTAAACATCAATACTTTTACAGAAGCTGCGAGCCACAGCTGCCTGAAGTAAAAATATCTAGTCAGCGGAGTGGACTACTTTCGACTAAGAGTCACTTCATACAGAACAAAAATCATTGTCCCTGAAAAATTAGTATGGACAATAAGAATCCCAAATGACAAGATAGCAAGTTAAGTTTCTGGTTTTCAGCTGCATTGAAAATCAATACTTCAACTAAAAATGCTATGATGAAGAGGTGAGTAATCCTTAAAAGATATTAAATAGCAAACCAAATAAAAGTTTGGAGCATCTTCACTGCTATTTGTCTTTAAATACTCTAAAGGAGCAAGAAAGTCCATGAAAAAAACAAAAAAAAAAAAAAAACAATGCAATTTTTTCAGAACAAGCACTAAAGAGGAACAGATGTCTTGAAATGCTAACTGTTGTTAAGAGGCACATTATATTCTTCCATCTGAGAAAGAAAAGGTATGCAGTCAATGTAACAAGATAGTTGTAAACTGCTAATAAAGTCATGATGTGTGTGTTTAAGGCAAAGAGAATGAAGATATGGCAGAAAATTTGGGTTTACAGGAATGTTTGATTAGATTAGCAATATTTGGTAAAAGCATACAACAAAATTTAGTAAGCAGCAGTCTGACTAAGCTAAATCAAGTCATGGAATACGGTGAAAACAAGCATGCAGACTTCCTATCTCAGCAAACTTTTCTAGGTACAATATGTTTGAAGTACTGAGTAGCTTCATTTTGATCAATTTGACATCATATTAACATAATATCAAATTGCTCTTCCATCTCATCTCACACTTCTAATTCTCATATCCAAAGCATCTACAAACGTTTCAACCATTCATAAGTGGTGCAACTAAATATCCAAACAGAATAATTAAACAGGAGGAAAAAAGGCAAGGATAAAGTAAACAAAGATGTTGACAAGAATATATACAAGCAAGTGCAAATATACATACAAATTTTCGAATGGAGCAGGAAAATATGAGCAAAATTTGAAGGCAAACAACTTCAAGTACACTACAATTGAACATAGGTCCAAGATAGGTAGTTAAATACCATGAACCATTGATTTGGATTAAAACAAAGTCCCGTCCAACTGCCTTCTCCAACACCATAATCTCGAGGAGACACCGAAAAACTAAGCCCGTCAACATCTGGAACCAGGGGGTGCAAAATATTTAGCCCAGTAGTAAAAGCCCGAACCAATTATGCCCTAATATAAACTGTGCATGAGCAATGCTTCCTCATATGACTTCATGCTGATGCATAAATGACTAATAAATTAAGCATCACATAACTGGTAATAGATTGCAGCACACAACAATTGTTCTTAGCTTTACACATGAATGGTTGAGGGTGTTACACGGCTAGTTTTGAAGACATCAAAGTAAATTTCATGAACATATAAATGGGAAAAATCTGAAACAAGCAAAGAGGAGAAGAAAGTCAGGCAAATGGCTATGTAATCAAAGCATAAAATATTAACAACTTCACATCTATGTACATGTCCATGGCAGAAGAATGATGTCCAGAAGTTGAATTATATTGCACAAGCATAATTGAACAAGCAAGCAAACAGCAAAAAGAAATAAAAATAACGAACTAAAACCATACCAATGAATTAGTGAACAAGTACCTGCGCCACTAGAATCCAATTGAGAAACAATAAGATGGCCATAAGAGTCCACGCTTCCCAATATCGAGCGACCCAAGCCTGCAGAAGTGGAACCAACATTAAGGAATTATATTCTACAAACGTGACACTGTAAAACATGGAAAATTACTAATTATTCTGTCCTTAGTGTAAGGTTGGGGTGCACTGTGTAAGGCACACAAACTGATGCATCAATTGATCTCTAATATCCAAAGACAGTAGTTTCTCATGAGTTTATCATTATCTCTCTCCTCTCTCTCTCTCTCTCAATTGTAATGCTCAATTGGAAAAAGTGAGGTAACAAATATTTCCATAAATATTAAGATAATATCGATTGCAAATATTTCTCTCTTTGTCTTCAATGATAATCTTCAATTTATAATGCTAAATGATAAATCTTACTATAAATATTAAGAATAATTCAAGTTAAATACTAAAAATGTTAAAATTCATTCCAAATTTATTTTTCTGGGTAATAACTAAGAGCAGAAAAAAATGAAACTCCTAATTATGCTCATAAAGTAACTTGATAAAGTAAGTGCTCAGAAAAAGGTTTCAATAGTTCATATAATAAATAGATCCTCACTTTCACTTTCAACAAGCACTATACTCTGAATTTCGGATCGATGAGGGCAGCGTTTCACCAATGCTGAGTCCAAAACCTTCATTCACACTTTACTGGTGAGTTGAATGAAAAGTTACATTTTCTAAGTTCTACCTGTGATTTTCAATGAAGTCTGCAACGTGTGTACCTGAGTCTGTTCAGGGATTAGGAGACTCTCTTTTCCTCGACCAACCAAAGAATCTTCCATCGAAATCTACCAAATAAAAAAAGATTAAACAATAGTAATCTACCAAACCACTATAAACCCATCCATATGTCAATTATATCCCAACTATGATCTCATTTCTAGTCAAAAATGATAAGTTACCACACCATTAGCACAAAAAGAAGAGAAACGTAACAAGAGAACCGCCTCAATGGCATTATTCAGAACCATTTTGGAAAACTAATTGAACATTTTTCCCTTTACCTCCTGTTAATTTGTGGTCAGTGTCAAATTTTACATTTTGCATTATCAAATAGCCCTCTGAAATCATCGTTTGATATCATTTTACAATGAAAATCAAGAAATCACTTCCATTGGCACTCATTCCTAATTCTACCATATAAACCCATTGAAATGTAAAAATCCTCAATCGCGAACTCTGTGCTTTCATTCCTACTGTTTTCAATTCTTACTTCCCAACTCTAAGTAACCGACCCAATATTCACATCTCTATGTTAGTTTTGATACATACCAGGAGTTTGTAAATGCGGGAACCAGAAGCAATGTAAACCCAGCAAGAAGAATCATCTCCATCAACCTGCAAACAATACAAATCCCACAAAAACCTTTAAAATATAAGTATATACACTCCAAATATACATAAATAATGTGGAGGGATGTCAGTTAAATTTCAATTTTCAACAAAGTAAAAGAGAGTGACATGGAGGGCAAGACGAGTGGACTGGAGATTGGCAGGAGACGGATGGTCAAAGAGGGATTTAGGAACCACTGTCTTCTTTAAGCTCTTCACTTCCAACATCTTTCCTTCTTCAATTTCTGCAAAGAGGTGGCGGCAAAATACTGAATACTACATAAAACTACCCTCCGAGGCTTGGAACGGCGAATGGTAAGAGTAAATTACAAACAACCCCCTCAAGTACCTAACGTTACAAAAATATTCGAGTTTTCTTCGCTAAATTTTTTCAGTAATCACTAAATTTATATTCCGTTACGCACTAAACTTTAAAATGGTTCGGAGTTGTCACTTAATTTTACTTATTTAACTCAACTGTTCAAAATTGAAAATTTCGTTGTATAAAATATCATACGTGAAGGCAAAGGCCTTCTTTCATCTTAAATTATCTTGTGACGATTCTATAAACTATATTTTGTTAGTATTAATTAATATTATTGACTCTAAATCAAATATTTCATAGGCTTTTTAAATTTTTTTTCTTGATTTGGGTCTACCATCTCAATCAAAATAAAAATAATTTTTCTATTTTATTTTCTCGACGTAAATGAATATTGTGATAAATTAAAATTTATGTCGATTTTAGTTAGTATTCATCTTTCTCCTTAAACATAGATTTTTATGACTAATGAAATTATTTTATTGACTAATATCTATATTTTCATCTTAGATTGAGAGTTTCATTATCTAGTCAATATTTATTTTATTTTTGTTGTGAAAAGAAAGAAAAAGAGAAGAAAGAATAAAAGTCAATAGACTTTTGTATGTATTATAATGAGAATCAAAGTTCAATATTTATAGGGAATTAATAGAGATACGTATGGTAATAATATCTATGGCTGCAGGGGTACAATTGTCATTCACCAGTAACTTACCATTTACAACACTCATCCTTGATTGAAACATTACAAAATATTTATCTTTTTGATACATTATTTGGCAAAAACCCGATGGGATAAAAATGCCAACAACAAAGAATAAGAGTATGAAAAGTAATCAATTGTCGCCTTGTTAAAACCTTGTCAAGAAAATTTAGTGGGACAAAATTTGATCGAAGAAAAAAGAGTACAGCTACTCCCCTTGAATTCAATTGATGTATCAAGCGATCCATATCTTGTACGTCAATATTTTCAATATTTATATCTTATACAGCAATGTCTTCAAAAAAAAATTTGATGGAAAAAATTTATGACTGCAGTAATATGATGATTCAAAAAATAGCCCTTGTTGATTTCTTCAGGAGTCTCATATATATCAGAGTATTATTTTGAGGGTAAATGTCTTTTATGTTATAGACATTCATTACACAAAGAATATGTTTCGTTAAAATCTTATTAGGAAAAACCTGTGGAAAAAATTCTAATGAAAGAAAAAAAATACATTTATTCTTTTGAATACGTCACAAAAGTTGCCTCATTAGAAACCTTGCCAAAAAAAACCCAATGGGACAAAATCTCGATCAAGAAAAAAGAGTACAATGCGTGTTTATTCACCCTCATTATACTATTACTTGAATTATATGCTTCAAGCATATTAAATCTTTCAACTTAACATTAATAGCTATGCCAGATAAGTTGGCTATAATCAAATTTATTATATGCATGTCGAATTTCATGCATTGTCAAACTAATAAATTAGAAACTCGATATTACATCCACTACGTGATAATTTATCTATTTACACAAGTTTTCGCGAAATTCATTATAAAGAGTCATACATTTCATCTTACGACTTTACTTTATCTATTTTCATCTAGCATAAATATACACTTTTATGTGTTCAGAATGTAGGTTCAGAAACTTCATGTTTCTCTAGTAAATTCTTTCACTAGTATCATGTCATTTTATTTGGCCAATCATTACTTCAATTGATGACAAATTTATTTTAATATCCTCGCTACTCATAATATGATGCTCTACATCACGTGCAAAAGTATTGTCGGCAAATTTTTATTTTTCGATTCTATTCTTGAATAGAATGACATAACTCATTGAGATATTTCAATCTTCATTATTTCAGGCACTTGACCCTTTTTTGGGGTTTTAAAACTTGCTATGTCTAAAAATTCATTAAGAGTATATGCCTCCTTACCAATTGCTCCATTTTCGTTTGAAGGATTTTATAATAGAATCGAACATTATCACGCTTCAGACGTGCCATAAATTTATCAAATATATTATTAACGAATTGTCCTTCCATGAGTCAATTCGAGTTGTTAATCTATTTGATCAGTAAATGCATCTAAATGAACTTTTCGAACTTCTTATTCGAATTATCTTTTACGAGGATTTAGATAATGATGCATTTGTACATTATTTTCAGCCTATTAATTCCTCCTCCTACTAAGAGAATTGTCAAACCAAATTGACAATCATTTTTCCAGTATAAAAAAATCACCCATTTGGAATGAGGGTTCAAGCTACGCATTTATTCTCAACGTTCTTTAGTTTCAATCTCAGTGCATTGCAATTTATCAATTTTACATATACTGCACTATCGAAATAATTTTGTGGAAAAATTAGGCTCTCACCATAAGCCAAGTTATAATTGTGAAAACTATAATGTTGGCATGATGCTTAATGGTTTCCTTAAATATAAATTGAAATTACTCTATTCTCAATTAAATTAATCGAGACATTTAACAAGCAGTAGCGTTACCATTTATCGACATCTCAACTAACACTATAAAAATGTTGAGATTTATGATAACTAGCATTAACAAGATACACCGTCTTGATTGTATAATTTGAAAATTATGCTCATAATTTGAGCAGCACTTTTGCAAATTTCTAGTTGCGAACACCATGCAATCATCTAATATTTGTATCAAATCTATTAGATACAAAAAAATATTTATATAGTCAACATAGACGATGATGGGGTCCCATTTATCACCCTAATTAATTTTCAAAAATATAAGGAATTCAATCCATATTTAGCTAGTAACATCAATGACTAATTTCAATAAAGAGAACAAATATCAAATATGAATTCTTTGGATTGAAGAGTTTCCTGGTTCATTGTTAAATGTCCATTTGAATCCTCATTTCGCATCATTATTGATCCAGTGATAATTCAATCAGTCATGCCAAACAAATTGAAATTCTGGTTCACTATAATATTTATTTTAATTGTACCACACATTTTAGAAATTTAGCATGTTTCTCTTTAATTTAGTAGAGAATACTATCAATAAAATTTTATTCTCCTACATTACGTAGTATTGATTCTTCTAAATATCAAAGCAATATTCTTCTGGAATATTGATATATACATAGTTATGATTATTCACAAATAATAGAATAATATTCTTCAGGAATATCGATATATTTAAATTAATCATAACGTTCTTCGAAAATATTAATATGTATACATTTGTGCTTCTTCGGGAACACAATACAGTATTATTCAAGAATACTAATATGTATTATTTTTGCTTCTTCTGGAGCAATATATCATTTTTTTTTTGGAATATTGGAATCGTAGTGTCATACTATTTAGGAGTAATAACATATTACTATTTAAAATAATAAATTGTATAAAAATTTACTCTTCGAGAATAAAAACATAATTTTTAATTATGCTCTTTCGGAGCAAGCAAAAATATAATGGTCTTTAGGAGTAAAAATAAATTATTATTTAGAAACCATTAATTCTTCAAGAGTATATTTTCTATGATAATATAATATTTCCAAAGTTGTGCTTTTTCAGGAACCACATGTCAATAATATTCTGAAAAAAATATAATCCATACCCTTCAGGAGCAAGTAATATTTTTAAGGAATATTAATTATAATGTTGTGTTAAATCAAGAGCAATAACAAACTATTTATAATAGATAGATCTACGATTCATATTCTTCTAGAATGTTAATTATAATGTTGTGCTACTTCGGGAGCAATAACATAATAAATTATTAATTTAAAATTTATAAAAGAATATCTAAAAATATTTAATTACCATATTGACATAATATGAATTTATATAAAAAAATTAATTATAAAAAATGTATTAGCAAAGAAATCTTCCAAACATGTGTTAGGAAAAAAAATCTTCATATACCGAATTTAATGGTAGAATATTATAAAATGAAATACGTTCAGAAGCATACTGTAGAATATTCATGTATAAAGACATTTATTATTGCAAAAATCAATGACAGTATATATAACATTATAAGCATAAAATCAATTTTACTCGAAAATATTATAAAGTTTAATGACCATTCATAAGCATTTAAAGTTTTAATGAGTAAAACGTGATGGCGTACAAATTCAATGACTAATTGAACAAGGTAAGGGAGTGATGAAGTGTAACGTGTGAAAGTTTAATGATCACTCGAAAGCATTTTAAAGTTCAATTAGTAAAGTTTGATTGAAGTATAATATAGTGATCACTCGAAAGTATTTCCAAGTTCAGTGAGTAAAGTATGACGAAGGTATAAATTCAATGACTAAAATATTTAATTCCAAATATTCATTTTCTTATTGTTTCATTCGTAACAGAAACTTCCTCATTTTCACCTCCATTTTTGAAATTAATCCTTTCCGTTTACTGTTAAAAAGTCAATTTTTTTTACTAAAGAGATAATTATACCCCTACTTTTGCGTAAACAAAATATAAATAAAAAAAAGGTAAAAATGAGAAATAACAATGTTGTAAAATAATGAGATAATTATTGATGATTATTTAGTATTATCATAATATATAGATAGTCTTATCTAGTTCATAAAATCTATTTTATTCCAATTGTAACTCTTATTTTAGACGATATAAATACTGGTATTGATTCTCAATAAAAGATACAAGTGCATTGACTTCTTTTATTCTCTACTTTTATTCCTATAAGTATTGGTCTTGATTCTCAATAAAATACACAAGTCTATTGACTTTTGTTCTCTCTTCTATTTTTCTCACTTTTCACAACACGTTATCAGCACGAAAGCTTATTTCTTTCAAAATTTAGTGAATGTAGTAATTGTTTTAATCATCTATCACGTGTACCAAAATCAATTTGATAACATGTGATATATTTTTTTATACACATGCATGTAGCACTTTAATTTGTGTGTGTCTGAATTTTGTATCGTAATCTGTCGAACTTCATATTCAATCTATGATGTTAAAAATTACTTTACGAAATTCCGACTGATTCATACTCAAATCATATTTCGGTCAATTCATATTCAAATTGTCTTTGTAATGCAATTATATTCAATTTGCCGAAATCAATTGTGATTATCATTCTACCCAACTACTCGATTAATTGTTTGTCAAACCAATGGTGTGTAATAGTTTACACGTAATTCCATGGTTTATAGTCAAAGTTAGAATGTATATGGTAGATAATGATTACCATTTTTGTAATGCACGTGGGTATGTTTTTCCTTTACACACAATTCTATAATTCTGCATTCTATACAATGTGCTGAAATTTGTATAAATTTGAGATGTAATAATTATGTTTGGTAATTAATTTCTATATATAAATCTATATCTTGTTTATATGGTAATAATATTTGTAATCTTGTTAAATATTTTTATATATTCTTTAATAAATTTTAAATTAATAATTTATCATATTGTTACTCTTGGATTAGCACAACATTATAATTAATATTTTAGAAAGAATATTACTTATTCTGAAGAGTATGAATTATATTTTTCAATATTCCAAAAGAATATTGACATATTGTTCTTGAAAAATCAATAGTAAAATATAACGTGCTCCCGAATTAGCACATGTTTCGAAAAATATATCATTTTAAATTAATATTTATCCCTGAAGGAAAACACATAATTTATGTCGTATTGATACTAACCACTTGATGTTCATCGTATTCTTCGAAAAAAATTGTATTTTCTTTTGCTTTATTGTGTAGTTAATCAAATGGCAAATATCACAAAACTTGAGTTTGCTGCACTTGACATATCTGACAAAAACTATTTGTCATGGGTACTCGATGCTGATATCCATCTGGTCTCAAAAGGTTTGGGAGAGATAATAAAAGAAGGAAACAAAGAATCCATGTAGGATCGTACAAAAGCACTCATCTCCATTCGTCATCATCTTCACAATGGATTGAANAAAAGATTTGGGAGAGACAATAAAAGAAGGAAACAAATAATCATTTACAGGATCGTGCAAAAACACTCATCTTCCTTTGTCATCATCTTCACGATGGATTGAAAATTAAATATTTTATTGAGAAAGATCCACATGTTCTTTGAAAAAAATTAACTGAAATATTTTATCATCAGATAATTATAGTCCTCCCCAAAGCCCGCGATGAGTGGATGCATCTTCGTTTGCAAGATTATAAAACTGTTAGTGGGTACAAGTCTGAAATATTCAAAATTGACATTATGTGGAGAAAAATCACTAATGAAGATATGTTGGAAAAAACTTTTTTCCACCTTTCACGTCTCGAACGTGCTCCTGTAGCAGCAATATTGTGAGCGTGGTTTCAAAAGGTACTCAGAACTCATTTATTGTCTGCTTGTGTCGAACAAAATAATGAACTGCTGATAAAAAATAATGGGTTACGTCCAACTGGTTCTGTACCATTGCCTGAAGCAAATGGTATTGGATTGTAATACAATATCAAGACAAGGACGTGGACGTGGACGCGGACGCGGACGTGCACGTTGATTAAATCATGGTCGAAATAATCTACAAAATTATCAGCAACAAGGCAATAATTTCAAAAGACACAAAGCAAACAAAAGTAGCACATCCAAAAAAGAGCATGAAGAAAGTTATTTTAGATGTGGAATGAAAGGGCATTTGACACGTACCTGTCGTACGACAAAACACCTTGTAGATCTCTACCAAAAATCAATCAAGGGAAATGAAAAAGTGGCGACAAATTTTGCTGATAATGATGTCCATTGATGTGATTCATTTGAATGCTTCTGATTTCTTTGTTGATTGAAATGAGATTATTAACCATTTGATTGGGGATGGTGTAATGGAAAATATAGATTAGTTTACTTTCTAGTATTTACTTTCGTTTTAGAAATTCAATTTAAATTATATTCTTATTTCTCGCAAAAAAAAAATTGAAACCATCGTTAATTTCATAATACTGAATTATATTTACTCTTTTAAATTTAACTTCAGGTTTTTTTAAAAAATATATATATTTGTTTTCTTATAGATTCACGATGGATTGTCAATATACTTGTTTGATTGATAGTACAACTACACATACTATTCTACAAGACAAAAAATATTTTTTGGACTTAACATTAGCAGAAAATAATGTTTATACGATATCAGGTGTATCAAATATCATTGAACGCTCCGTACGAGCTTGTATTATTTTACCAAATAATACAAAATTATATATTGACGATTCGTTTTATTCAAGCAAATCCAGAAGAAATTTGCTTAGTTTTAAAGATATCCGTTGCAGTGGATATCACATTGAGACGATGCAAGAAAATAATGTTGAATTTCTTTGCATAACTTCTGATTGTATCAGGCCAGAAGCAGATAAAAGAAAAATTTTATGCACTCCCATCTGACATGTATTATACATTTATAAAAATAGTCGAATCAAATATTATCACGAACTAGAAGTTCGTTGATCCAAAAAAAATTTATACTTCGGCGTGATCGACTTGGACATCCGGAGCTATAATGATGCGTCAAATAATAAATAACTCACATGGACATCCATTAAAGAACCAAGAGATTATTTTACCTAATAATCTATCCATGTGTAGCTTGTTCGCAAGGCCTAGTTAGTCATTAGACATTCGGCTATAAATGTCAATATTAAATCTCTTTCTTAGAAAGGATTCATGGAGATATATGTGGGCCAATACACCCACCATGTGGAGTATTTCGTTATTTTATGGTATTAATTGATTCTTCTACTAGATGGTTACATGTTTGCCTGCTTTCCACTAGGAATGTAGCTTTTGCTATATTATTTGCTCAAATCATAAAATTACGTGCGCAATTCCCCGATTACTCAATCAAAACTATTCGTCTTGACAATGCTGGTGAATTTAGATCACAAGCATTCGATAATTATTGCATGTCGTCAATTGGGATTGTTGTTGAACATACATTCGGTTGCGCATTTCTATACATAAAATGGTTTAGTAGAGTCATTTATTAAATGTCTACAACTTATTGCTAGACCATTACTTATGAAAACAAAATTCCCAGCTTCTGTTTGTGGTCATGCTATATTGCATGTTTCGTCATTGGTTCATATCAAACTAACTGCATATTATCAATATTCACCTTTGTAACTAGCATTTGGTCATGAACATAATATTTCTCACCTTTGGGTTTTTGGTTATGTTGTTCAAGTCCCTATTTCACCCCCACAACGGACTAAAATGGGACCTCAACGACGACTTGGAATTTATGTGGGTTTTGATTCACCATCTATTATTAGATATCTTGAACCTTTAACGGGTGATTTATTTACTGCACATTTTGCAGATTGTCATTTTG
>CAIGRP010027599.1:0-12247 GCA_903798385.1 Fraxinus cuspidata | reverse complement strand
AATACGCGAAATCCGTCGTACACCCTCACTCTGGCATACTTGAAGTTGAAGGAAACACTGCACTTCTTATTCTCTTCGATTTCCTCCAATAATTTAAAAAAAATAAAAAATTAGAGTAGATTTTCATAAAAACTGATGAAATAAATGAATAAAAGTTGATAAAAGTTGTAAATCCCTTAAAATGTATGGTTCAAAACGAGTTTAGAAAAATGTGAGTTTTTAAAAATTAGGGCTAAATGATAAGTGTTAAATGGATTGACATTTTTGTCTTTCTAAATTATGTCATCTGTAGAGGAAGTGCCTATTTAGTGGAACAAATGGATGGCAGGTGACGAAAATTACCTATCGCTCAAGAATAGGCTAAAATGAGGATTGAAATGTAAATTTTGACACGATAGAAATGATTACCACATAAAAGCAACGATAAGAACTTTTTGGGCCAATTACCTTTGTTTTGATGTGTTGAGATGTAAATCTCTTTGTTATGAGTCTATGATAACTAATACATGTTAATGACATTACAATAATTTAAAATTGGTTTTATATTTGGATAATTACACCACTGGTCCTTGACTGATTTTACGGTTTCAAGTTAGTGCCAACTTTTGAAATGGATCAAGTTTATCCTCAATATTTTATCATACTTGCACGATCAATCTTCCAACAACAAAATTCATCCATATCTATATATTTTGTTAAATAGTCATGATGTGGGTCTTGCATACCAACTTTGTGAAACTATTTTTAATTTATCAATTTGGATTTTTTTTCGTTTCTTAATTAGTGATGACTTTTTTTCCTAAGTGTTTTCCATCATCAATTCAAGCTTAACCCCTTTTATTTTGGGGGGTTAATGTCTTGAATGATTAAAAAACATTGTAAACTAGTTAGACTAATTGTCAGATTTTGATACTCAATAAATCCCGGGCGATGATGTTAAACCGTTTTAATTTTGGATTATACTTCATAGGCATCGGCCGATGAGTGAAGTGAAATATCGACACCACAATCGAACAAACCAATTACAAACCAATCATACAATCTATTTGGGCCATTTGAAGTATTCTAATTAAATTAGTATTACTCATAACCCGACTCATTACCTTGGATGGTTTCTCGGTTAATAACCCACTTATTTTAGCTATTGGGCCTCTATTTCCTATTACCATAAAAGCCCGCACTTGGTACCTCATTATATAGGCAGCCTGTTACTATTGCTTGGATATTGATTTCATTAGCCTCTTTGTCATGAGAGAAAAACGGCGGTTTGTGCTTTGCTTCTTTTCATCTCCTTAGCTTTTGGGGCTAATCTTGAGGTTAAAATAAATCTTCTCACCTTGGCCTTTGTGGGTAACTAGAGAGCAACCGGATTGGGAGTTTTGGTTCTTGGTTTTGGTTGTTGTTTGTGATGTCGATTGGAAAAAACTGAGCCCGGTTATTGGTTTGATTGGAGCACAATTTCTCACACTACTAGACACAACAAATTAAATAAATGACACTGATATTATTCAATCGACAAATCCATATCTAGAATACGCAATACCGTTCATCATTTAGGCTCAAACATACAAAAGAACATGCTAATATTTGAAAATAACACAACAATAAACCAAATTTTCAACTCATATTTCTTCACTGGAATCCTCACTCTTCCTGAACAGCTTATGCATGATATGCTGAGCAAAGGTACGGGGCAGGAAGCGTGGCGGCTCAGCCTCATAAATCTCGGGCGATGATTTTGAACCCTTTTCTTGGTATTATACTTCATAGGCCTCGACCGATGAGTGAAGTGAAATATCGACACCACAATCGAACAAACCAATCATACAACCTATTTGGGCCATTTGAAGTAACCTAATTAAATTAGTGTTATTCATGACCCGACTCATTACCTTGGATGACTTCTCGGTTGATAGCCCTCTTATTTTAGCTATTGGGCCTCTATTTCCTATTACCTTAAAAGCCCACACTTGGTACTTCATTATATAGGCAGCCCGTCACTATTGCTTGGATATTGATTTCATTAGCCTCTTTGTCATGAGAGAAAAAAGGCGGTTTGTGCTTTGCTTCTTCTCATCTCCTTAGCTTTTGGGGCTAATCTTGAGGTTAAAATAAATCTTCTCACCTTGCCCTTTGTGGGTAACTAGAGAGCAACCGGATTGGGAGTTTTGGTTCTTGGTTTTGGTTATTGTTTGTGGGGTCGATTGGAAAAAACTGAGCCCGGTTATTGGTTTGATTGGAGCACAATTTCTAACACTACTAGACACAACAAATTAAATAATTGACACTGATATTATTCAATCAACAAATCCATATCTAGAATACGCAATACCGTTCATCATTTAGGCTCAAACATACAAACGAACATGCTAATATTTGAAAATAACACAACAATAAACCAAATTTTCAACTCATATTTCTTCACTGGAATCCTCACTCTTCCTGAACAGCTTATGCATGATATGCTGAGCAAAGGTACGGGCCAGGAAGCGTGGCGGCTCAGCCTCAGAAACTGTCTCCGGCAGCGGCTTCAGCACAATCTTCTCTTTGGGTGGCTCACAGAAAACTGCCCAAGAAATCCTCACCTTCTCTTTATTCACAAGCCCTCTATGCAGAATACTTTTATACTTCCCATTGGACAAAATCTCAGTAGTATCTCCAATGTGCATGATAATGGAGTTTGGAACACATTTTGCAGTGACCCATTTTCCTTCGTAGAAGAGTTGCAGGCCAGGCACCATGTTGTGGAGGATGAAAGTGAGTGCACTGACGTCAGTGTGGGCTTCGACCCCGAGGGCGAGTTCCGGCTGAGGACACTTTGGGTAGTAGTTTATCTTGAGTTGAAGAAGAAGGTCTTCCATGCCACCAACTTCTTTTTCCAGTCTTTCTTGTTCTAACCCTAGTCCAATAGAGAGTGCCGACAGTATTTTGCTTGTTAGGCCTCTCAGCTGTTTCGCATACTCACTTGTTGCCGAGCTGGAAAAAGATATGTTATGTATGGTTATTGGTTGGTTGGTTTGAAAAAAAAAAAAATTACAATTCCTCATTTATGTCTAGGTTGAATATATTCATTTTGAGTATAATGAAACGAGACCACTGTTACATTGTTTATTAAAATATATTTCTATTTATTGGACAACGTAATAGTGGCTCCACTAGATGATCTTCAATTTATGCAATAGTGGCTCTAATGTCATAGAAATCGATAATCTAAATTTTAGATGAATAGCATTCTTCTTATTTTATATTCAATTCAGAAAAGGTTTTGTATAAATTTTTTGGTGGAAGGTGTAATCTTACTCTTGAACAGAATATCAAACTTACATGTAACCAGTTGGAGTCTTGGGCCAAATGGACATGTCCCTCTTCTCCTCTGGGAAAACACAATGGAAGAAATAGTCCTGCCATTCAAGTTGACCACTAGCATTATTGGCTAACTTGCTACCATACCCTTGAACATTGCCGGATGCCTGATCATTAGCGTATTTCTCTTTCTCCACCATCGGCAGGTCAAAAAATGCTTTTCCGGTCATCTTGACACGATCAATTAGCTCGTCTGGTATCCCATGGTTGACGAGGTGCATAACACCCCAATCCTTAGCAGCCTTAATTAACTCTTGGTGACACTTTTCACGAACTTGTTTATCACAAGAATTGAGTCCCTGCAAATCTATTGTCGGCAACTGAGGGCCCTCGTCGCACTTTTCTTCCTCGAAAACATCTCCGATGCTTTCTAGCTCTTCTTGTGGCCTCACATACTCTTTTGGGATTGATTCAATTCCATTGCTGGCAAGGATTTCAACTCTCGGAATCACCACCTTAGCCATTTGTTTCAAACTTATTTTCACCACAGTTTAAGGATTTATTTATGGTGTCTTCTCTTTACCAAATCTTGGGCTAAACTTATATAGGGGATTTGGGTAATGTACGATCGAATGAAAGTTCTATCAAACTGTCAAATAAGGTAGATGGGTTGAATGGAGGGTATACGCATGAACAAGGACAAAATTTGTAGGGTATTCCCTACTAGATTTTCATCACCAACCATGCACGTGGTAGCTAACCCAGTTCAGACCATCATCTTTCTACACGATTCTTTAACTAGTGGTTTATGTTTGGTCTTTTCTAGTTAGGTCGTGATCTATTAACTCAGGTTGGATACGAACACATCTTTCGACAAACTAACACATTGTCTATATCCGACTAGTCACAATTTTACTATAGGGTCAAACTTGCAAGACACTTATTCTAATTAGACACATTATTTCCTTGTGAAAGTCGATAAAAATAAACTAACGGATTTTGGAGTTTACAGTAGCATTTTTGTTAGTAGTTTTTGATTCTCTGTTAGTTAATTAGATGAAGGTGATCAAACTGAAACAAAATTAAATATAAGCGATCAATTTGAACAAAAAGGAGCTAGCGACCAATATAAATTTTAAATTAAAGTTGGTGACCCACAATGTTTTTAACGCACATTGTATATGCCATTTTTTTTTTATCGTAGTTTAATTTTGTAATCTAATACACATTGCAAAAAAGGCATGTACATGATATAGGACAAGATTCGAGGGTATAAAATATGTTAATTTGGTATTCAAAATTAGATAATACTTTAGACAAGAATTAAACTCGTTTTTTAGCTGTGCCGAATGTTGTCCCATTCATATTACCAAATGTTTCCATCATTGAAGATTACTTGTCCTATTTTAGTTCAATGCATTAATTGTGATTTCTTAATTATGCCCTCTGAAGTAATCACAATTAAATGGTGATGCATGCATGCATGCTAGCTAACAAATGAATCAACCCCCAAAGATAGGTTGAGTGGCAGACATTTAATCAAACTCTATTCAGAGAATACCATCCTTTTTGACATTAATTATCCTCACGTCCACCCTCCAAAATCCTTCACCTAACCCTTTAAAATCTAATCCTATCGACTATTTTAAAAACTGGTCCTGAGTATTATCTTGAAGAATCAAATGCTCAAAATGAGATTCAATCCCTGGTTAAAAAGTCTTCTTTTAAAATATGAAGTGGTAAAATTGGTTTGAGTTTTCGAGTGAATGGACCAGTTCATACCCTTTTTACAGCGTTTATTTTTTATTTTGTGATTTTCACATGTAATGGAAGATCGATTCTCAATTTTTCTATGACCAGCTAATTTGGTTCGATTCTTTTAACATTTTAACCCACCCCCCTTTCAAAAGTCAGTAATTTGGTCTTTAATTTCTAGGCAAGCATTTATGCAAGAAATAAGTTAGATTTAAATGGACGTATTTATGCAAATGAAAAATCAATATTTAGAGCATCTCAATTTCCATTTATAGATTGCTATTTAGATAAGATGCAAATTGAAAAAAAAACTTTTGATTTATGTGATATTTATGTCTAATGAATAGAAGTTCAAATCCAAAATTGATTTCTAATGTGTCAGATGTACAAATAGCATTGTTCTAAAAAGTGTAAAGCGTGGCTAGGCATGAATGTCAAGTTTCAAGATTTACGAGCTTAGGCGAAACTTAGACGTAAAAAAGCATTTTTTATTTTTTATTTTTAATAATTGTAAAAAAAATTAAATAATACATACCAAACATCTAAAATTATAAAATACTGTATTTACTTAATAATTCCTACATAAAGACAAGTTTCAAAATCATAATTACATAACGTAGATAACTTGTAACTTAAATCTTAACTAATATAACTCTTTATTGGACTCCAATTCAATATCTTCTTATGTGAATTTTATTAAAAAAAAAAACGGAAAAACTTGGGTCCTCTTAAAATATGGGCCTGAGGCGGAGGCGCGCCTAGAAACACCTATGCGAACATTAAGCGGTCAACATTATCGTTGACCGCTTAATTCCCGCTTAGGTTCAATGCGAAGAGTTTTCATCATGTTTCCCGCCTAGGCGACGTCTAGACACGTTTTTTAGAACACTGCGAAATAGTGTATGTTTAATTGCCTTCTGTTTTTTGAAAATAGAAAAACAAAATCATATCTAAATCTGCATAAGAAATATAAATCTGCATACAATATATAAATTTTGCTTGGTCAATGTCCGAAAGAGCTTTTGAATCTAAACAAAGTTCTAGACAATATTCGTTTCTTACTTTATCACACCAGCTCGATAGAATTCCTTTCAATTTGCATTAGAATGAATTTTATAAAACTATGCATTTTGTGTTACACCTCGCCAGCCATCGAAGATCGAAATGGAGCTCGAAATGAAGCCCACGCGGATGTTTCCCCTGAAGTACAAAAGAGAATGCAAGACACCTTTTTGAAGTCCAAGCATCATATGAATGATTATTACGGCTCTCGTCGAGGCCCAGGTAGAAGCCACGTGGTGCTTATACCGAAACAATGTACCTCACATTGTATTCGAACCATCAGTGTGACCTCACATTGTATTCGAACCATCAGTGTGGGTGAAGTGCCTAATGAGGCCGAAGCTCACATGAAGCTTCCTATTTTGAGGAGCATCTTCATCTATCTCCTTTTTTCCACATCCAAGATCCTATGGAAGTGATTGATACAACTTCCTGCAGCACCAAAAATGTCAAGTCATGTCAGTCTACTACCTAGATATGTATACCTAGGCTCTAGAGTGAATATAATGCATTAAATGCTTTCAGCTCCATGATGCATGACATGAAGCTTACTATGGGAATCTTCGGACATTAGGATGAAACCACGCATTTCTTCATCCTACAGTCACCAACAACTCAATGGGTAATGCAGTTTTCACTCTCAAATGATAAGAATTGCTCTCTATAATCATATATCTTTTCATAATGTCTATACACTTTTGTGGCATGCTCCTTAAAGCTTGTCCCATATTTAGTATATTTCTTTTCATCGACTGGATTGACCATTGGATTGCTTGTTGCCGCCTTTCGTATTATCGGAGAAGGCCACTGGTGATTAACGATTTATCCAAGTGTGTAGGAAAAGGGGCTTACGCAGATGCAAATGGGCTTGAGATAAATGGTGGAACCATGATATTTTATTTGGGTTGGCAAAAATAGTTATAAATAGTATAATTGTTCTCCTAATCTAAAAGTCCACCCGTTAACCAAAATTTAGATTGTACTTGCAAGGAGATGATTGTATTAGAGAAAGAAACAAGTCTTTCCACATGGGAAATTAGCTACGTGGCTACTGACATATAAGGTTGCCTAAGTATTTTGGGTTAAATGCTGGCAAACTGTTTAGAAATCCTTTTCGATTGGGGAAGAAGAGGAAAGAAAAATAGTATTCCACCATAAAATATGACGATGAATTCAAGGAAATGCATAAAACATTGCCAAATAACCTACTAGCTTGTTTGAAAATAATTCATCGATGCATACAACAACACAACAAGAGAGTGAAAATTGTGCTTTCTAGCTGAAAATGGTGAAATAACATATATAGAAAACACCAAATTATATTTTTACCTTGACAATGTTGTGCTAATTAGTAAGTAATAAAACTATAGAAACAATGTATCATTTTTCTCCGAGAGATTTTAAGACCTTTTGAGTTGAAATTAATGCCTAATCTATTATTAAATTATGCATATGAGTTTGTATTGTAACTTCCTTAATCTTCTCCAAAAAAAGCCTTCATTTTTGTCTTCTTCAACCACTGTAACACAAGCACATAAACAGTGAAAAAATTGTAAAAAGGGATGCAAATAAATCAGTTGAAGAGCCTAATTGATTGACTCGTTGAACTCACCTTTCCATCTATCGGAATTGGATATGCAAGATATTTGTGAAAGAGAGAAGACGGTGGGTTACGTGAATAGGTTTTAAGTTATTTGAAATTGGAATTGGAGAAAATTTTTGCATCCATCTTGTAAGTGATTCTTTTTCCCTTTTTATATTTTTAATTTGAAAAAAAAAAAATTGGGTGGCCCACTGACCACCCCTGCCCGAGTGGCTTCGCCTGTGCAATCTCTTGGTTACGTGGAGGTACATTTTTCGAGGTTAACATTTTCTTTATTTGGGATAAAATTCTACATTTGCACTCAATTTGTCAATTTTGTGTATATATATATATATACATGGTTTAATTACTAATATATAAATGGTACACGATCTTTACAATTTGTTTCAAACTTACATATGAATTAAATTTCCTTAAAATTGTATGTGAACTCACAAAACATTATACAATCCATACACAAGTTATCAACTTTATTTTGCCCATCGTTGGTGACCATTGTCTGATGATCTCTCGACCTCGAACCTTTTGTACTTCATTATCATCTTCCTCCGCACAAGTAATAATAACTCCAAATCATTATATATCATACAAATAAGCCAAATCACAAACTAGAAGCAAACCAAGTCTTCTTTATTTAGTCAATTTGTCATATTGCAAGATTGTCCTTCCAATACCAAGAATCTCTCTTTACTTAATTTTCAAAAGGATAGTCTTGCTTTTCTACAATATTTCTATCTAAAATACTTATTCATATTTAACAATAATTGAAGCGACTTCTTAACTTTTGTACACATGTCAAGATAAAAGAAATAATAAGTGAGAAAAAAGTTCTCACACGAACATCAATTT
The DNA here is from genome assembly GCA_903798385.1 of Fraxinus cuspidata. Lineage (NCBI taxonomy): Eukaryota > Viridiplantae > Streptophyta > Magnoliopsida > Lamiales > Oleaceae > Fraxinus > Fraxinus cuspidata. The sequence continues at coordinate 3,675 of CAIGRP010027599.1, read as the reverse complement.
CACGTTCATCAAGTTATCTGAAAAAGGTTGGAAATTTTGTTTCGAAACCATTTGAATTAAAATGAAACTTAAGTAATTAACCGAACAACTTCAGTTAAAATTTAATTACTTGTGGATTTTAATATTAGGAACCATGGGATTTTGATTTGGTTTTATGTTCTAACGAAATAATTGGAATTTAGAGTTTGGATTAAAATCTGATTTTAATTTAACTCAAAGTCAAACAATCAATATTAACAACATGGGTCCCACATATTTTCAACCACATATTTCAAAAACTTCTATCATAATTCACTAAAAATCTATTTTTAATTCTCACCAATCACCCTCTTAATTCAATTTCAAGATAACTAATGTTTTTTACCACCTGAAAGAAAATTTATTGAAGTCACAAAGGATTGGGCCGGCACCTAAAACGGGCCGTGTACATCCGAAACTTTGCCGCAATCCTGTTAATATTCCCGGGAAAACTACTCAGCGAAGCAAACCCACCGCAACCACCCCGCCGCACCCCCAATTCTCTGCTATGGAAGCTCCATCCACATCTTCCATAGAACCCAAAACTCCCAGAATTCAACCACCTCTCAATCTCCATACGACTCACAGCCCTTCACCTTCTCGCACCATCTACAGTGACCGATTCATCCCCAGCCGTTCATCTTCCAATTTCGCCCTCTTCAACATCACAAACAATCCTCCTTCTTCCTCTTCTGATGACTCTACCTCTGCCTACAATTCCCTTTTAAAGGCTGCCCTTTTTGGTCCCGAATTCGGTGGCACATTCTCCCCATTGACCCCGGAAAAATCGTACCTTTATGGAAAAATTGGTGGGAGCAGTAGTAACAATGGGGTTTTGCAGAGTACTCCGACTAATTGTAATATTTTTAAATATAAAACCGAGACCCGGAAATCTTTGCATTCTTTAACGCCTTTTGGGTTCGATTACCAGCTCCCTGGAGTGTCTCATAGCCCCGTTAATACTCGCAGGAAAGTTCCCAGATCCCCTTATAAGGTAGGAAGTTTTTAATGTTATTTTCTGATTTGTGATTTAGTATTTTTGAGTTTATGGATTCTTAAGTGGAATTTTTGTTTTGTTGAGTTAAGATACGAGTTCCTTGAAGCGTTTTGATTTTTGTCTCTCTTTCTTGTTAATGTTTGGTGTGAATGAATTCTGGGTTTTGTTTATCCCTTATTGTTCTGTCCGTGAATTTATGTACTATGTTTGGTTTATTGTGAAGAGATGGTATTGTTTTTATTTGCTGACCTAGTTATTAGGTTTCTTGAGATCATGGTGTGTAGTTGGTTCTTGATAGATTTGTTCTCCTTGAATTTAATAGTTGTTGATTGTGTATACTGCTTTAATTTGGGAATTTGGGTTCCCAGCCGTGGTGTGAAATTTCTGAGGGTCACCATGAAATTTGTGATTATGCCATTGTGGATCGTAATTTAGGCTATTTTTGTAAGTGTTTTTGTTATTTGGACAGTTTGAATTCGTGGGTCTGCTGGTGTTTTTCAATAGGTTTTGGATGCACCTGCACTGCAAGATGATTTCTACCTAAACCTTGTCGACTGGTCTTCGCATAATGTATTAGCTGTAGGGTTGAACCATTGTGTTTATTTATGGCATGCTTCCAGTAGCAAGGTGAGACTTTGTTTTTTTTCCAGTTTTCTGTTTTGTTTTCTGAAATCCTACCATCAAATTATACAGGTTTGCTGTTCTTTACATTTACTTAAATGTGTTTTGAGATTGTGAGTAAACATACTCCATACTCGATCTCATGTTTCAACGGCATGCTATATGTAGGTTGTGAAGTTGTGTGACTTGGGTACCGATGACACAGTCTGTTCAGTTGGCTGGGCACAACGTGGTACACACCTTGCTGTTGGAACTGGCAATGGCAAGCTGCAGGTGTGATATAGCACTCTTTTCTAACCCCTTTTTTCTGTAAAGTGCATTGGTGCATTAACCTTTGGTAATGTAACTTACAAAGTATTTGAAACTGTCCCATTGGAGTGGTATGCAATATTGTTGGTAGGAGGTTGAGTTCCCCAGAGCTTGTTAAAATGTGCTGAGAGGTTTTAGTTCTTACTTAATGTTGTTTCTCACGTGGCTCCCTACATAGATATTATCAATTATGGTGTGTCTATATATAAACAAACTGGCCCAATTGAAATGAAAATTTTTGGGATCTGTCATTCTATTCTCAGTATACGAACTTGAATGGGATCCAAATTTAACTGCAAATTATTGTCACAAAGAATTCTTTGGTGAAAGTTCTTCTGAATTATACTTACTACATATGATACGAATTCTCAGTTGTGAGTAGCATAGGATCCATCTGTATGCATATTTTCACATGCACGGAAAAAGCCGTTTGCTTCTTTTTAGGGTGGACTTTTATATCTTTCACTGGTGACTAGCATTGTGCCCCGTTAGGATGAGAAAACACCAAAATTATGAATTCAGCTTTACATATAAAGGCATGAAAAATGTGTAAGGCAAAGGTGTGGAAATGTATTTGTATTGACAAGATGTAACATGTAGCACGCTTGGAATAAAAAGTAACCTGAAAGTGCATTGGACTTTGATATATTTTGTTGTTGCAAAGCAGTAGACATTTAATAGTCACTTTGATAGGGATGTATCCTTTGCTTCTGGGTTTTTCAGTATGTCAGTAGATTTGACAAACTTAAGAGAACCTTGGTGACATTTATCGCAAATTAGCTCACTTTCAAGGCAAACTAGATTGTGCTCTTCAAAAGCCAGAAATAAATATCGGAGAGCTTATACTTTCGTACTGCAGTTTAGTTTGTCTCCATGGTTATTTAACTGCTTCTTTTTACTTTGTTCCATGAAGATATGGGATGCTTCTCGCTGTAAGAGAGTGAGAACAATGGAGGGACATCGGCTACGAGTTGGTGCACTAGCCTGGAGCTCATCTATGTTATCTTCAGGAAGCCGGGACAAGAGTATTCTTCAGCATGATATACGAGCTCAAGAAGATTATGTTAGTAAGCTAAGTGGACACAAGTCGGAGGTCAGTAACCCTTCTTGATTCTGCGTAATTTAATATTGTAGTGTAGAGAAGCTTATTCTTCTTTTAATATATTAAGTAGCATTAAACCTATAATCATCTTTTAGGTTCCTTTCTGGTCTGAACATGAGCTACCTGTGTTTTAGGTTTGTGGACTGAAGTGGTCTTATGACAACCGCGAATTAGCTTCTGGTGGAAATGATAACCGAGTATGTATTCATCTTCAATTCTGATGCTTGCTGGTGGTTTGGTTTGCCAACGATATAATTTAGTGCATGCTCGCCTAAGCCTAAAGAGTTCACTTTTATGTAAATTTACTTGCGAGTAAATAATTAAAATTTTTAGATAAATATATTTTGTTTTGAAATTCAGTGAGTATGTTGTTGTGATAGCAAGTCAAAGTTACTTTTAAAATAAGCAACTTTTTTGACATAAAAGTAAGAAAAAAGTAAATACTCCTAAGGGCCTGTTTGGGCTAAATTAAAATCTGATTTTAATCTAAGTCAAAATCAAACAATCAATATTAACCACATCTTTCATGGGTCCCACAGCTTTTCAACCATACAATTCAAAAATTTCTATCACAATCTACTAAAAATCTAATTTTAATCCCCACCAAACACCCTCTAAATGAAATCCC
>CAIGRP010027594.1:0-15416 GCA_903798385.1 Fraxinus cuspidata | reverse complement strand
AGATCAGACAATGGAACAGAGTATTGTTGCAGCTAATTTGATAAGTTCTGTGAAGGTATGGGAATACAACACCAATTTACAATTCCTTATTTTCCTTAGCACAATGGTATTTGTGAAATGAAGAACAGAATTGCCATAGAGATGGCCGGATGCTTGATGTTGAAAAAGAAGGTGCCTAAAGAATTTTGGGCTGGTCTATTTACTCAATAGGTTACCTACAAAATCATTGGACAAGAAGACACATTTTGAAGCTTGGTATGGAATTAAACCTAATGTCTCTCATCTGAAGATATTTGGCAGCCTTTGTTACACTTACATACCTGATGTAAAGAGGGATAAATTGAGCCAAAAAGCTGAGGTTGGAGTTCTAGTTGGTTACTGCAGTAATGTCGAAGGTTATAGAGTCTTCAATCTAGAAAGCAAGAAAGTAATCTTCAGCAGGGACATCAAAGTAGATGAAGAAGCCTCATGGAACTGGGAATCATCTGTAAGCAATCAACCTCAGGTTCCAAATGTTATTCCGTATACAGTTGACACTTATGTAAATGAAGAAGAGGAGGAAACTGATAGTGATTCAGACTCTGAAAATGAAGTGCTAAGAACTAGACCACTTGCTAATGTATATGCCAGATGTAATTCAGCTCAATTGGAGCCTTTAAACTTTGCTAAAGTTGAGAGTTCTAAAGAGTGGATGGCTGCAATGAAGGAGGAGCGAAACATGGTTGAAAAGAATGGAACTTGGCTACTAGTTGACAGACCAAAAGATAAACACGTAATTGGAGTGAAATGGGTGTATAAATCGAAGCTGAAACCAGATGGCTCGGTGAATAAACTTAAGGCCATGTTGGTAGTGAAGGGATATGCTCGACAACATGGTGTAAAATTCCATGACACGTTTGCACGAGTAGCTGGGTATGAAACCATCAGATTGTTGTTTGTCTTTGCAGTTCATAGAGGTAGAAGATATACCAATTATATGTCAAGTCAGCATTTATGAATGGACACCTGGAGGAAGAAATATACATTGAACAGCCTGAAGGTTTTCAAGTTAGGGTTTAGGGGAGAATGATGAGAAGTTGTATTTGCTAAGGAAGGCTTTATATGGTTTAAAACAGGCTCCAAGAGCATGGTACAACAAGATTGATGAACGCCTAAGCAGACTTGGTTTCTTAAGGAGTATGAATGAACAAGATCTATACATAAAGAAAGAAGAAGAAGAGATGATCATCATCTCATTGTATGTTGATGATCTCTTAATTACTGGTAGTAGTTGTTCAATGATTAAGAAGGTGAAGGATGAACTTAAAATGGTATTTGAAATGATAGATTTGGGGGAGATGGACTATTTTCTTGGCATGGAGATATTCCAAACTCTAAGTGGTATATTTGTTTGCCAAATAAAATATGTCAGGGTGATGTTGAAAAAGTTTAATATGGAGAACTGCAAGTCAGTAAGTACTACATTAGTTCGAAATCTGAAATTGATGAAGGATGATGGAACCAAGAAAATGGATGAAAAGGTGCATAGAAGCATAGCTGGATGTCTGCTGTACTTAACCTCTACCAGACCTGATCTCACATTTGTGGCCAATCTTCTATCCAGATTTAGACAAGAACCAAGTGAACTTCATTTCCAAACAGCAAAGAGAGTGCTGAGATACGCAAGAGGTACCGAAGAAATGGGAATTTGGTTCAGGAAGTCAGAAACCATGGATTTAGTTGGCTATACAGATAGTGATTGGGCGGATAAATTGATGATATGAAGAGCGCTTCAGGTTATACCTTTTATCTGGGATCAAGTATTATTTGTTGAAACTCAATGAAGTAAAAAATCGTGGCTCAATCGAGTGCTGAAGCAGAATACATTGCAGCTTCAGAGGCAACTAACCAAGCTATTTGGTTGAGGAAAGTATTGGAAGAACTTAGCCATAATCAATCTGATGCAACTGTGATCGATTGTGATAATCAATCAATCGTTGCAATGGTTAAAAATCTGGTGTTTCATGGAAGGACCAAGCACATTAAAATCAAATATCATTCAATCACGCTAGCACAAATTGAAGTAAAGCTGGAGCACTGCAGTTCCTTTGATCAATATGCTGATATTTTGACTAAGGCCTTACCAAAGGATAGGTTTGAAACACTAAGAAAATGTCTGTATTTCAATAAAAGTGTCAAGGATAAGTGTTGAAGGCAGCCGTGTATGACACTTTTGTTGTCACTGAACAAATATTTTTGGTTACCATTAGTCACATGTTTTTTGGTTGAAGTCTAACTTATGTAATGATGTAAAGTTAGGTTAGTTTGGACCTACTACAAGTTAATGTATTGTCAAGTATGGTTTAGTGGTAGTAGGTAGGATAGTTGGTGATGGAAAACAATTTTGATTTATACTCAATGACGGATGATTACATATAAAATAAAAATAAAAATAAAATTATCATCCCAGCCGTGTATGCATTTTTCATGTGAATGAAAACTCTATTTTTCTCTTATCTTGTTTGCTTAGAAACCATCGGTAGTCAAGAAAATTCAGACAGTCTTCGACTGAGTATGATTTGTAAATAGTAGGCTGATCAAGTGGAAGGGGTGAATTCAGATGAGTAGTCCTTGAAAGACACTTTAACCACTTTGTTGGAAATAGTGGCAATGAAGCAGGTTCGTTAGAAGCAAGAAATTGTGCCAGAGTAGCACCAGTATTTGATGAAGTACCTGCTTGCTGACTGCTGATTTACTTGCAACTTTTTCCCAGTTCAAAATTCTGGAGAATAGTAGCTGATTAAAGTATCGGAAAGGATATGCGTGTGTTCCGTACGTGCACGTAAATAAAAATATTATTCCAACAAAACTACTATAATGTAATTTTGATTTCTATCTGGAAATTCAGCATTAATCAAGTGATTTATAACAATTCATAACAAGGAAAATAATAAAAACAGCGAGATTTAAGGTCAATTTCAAGTAATGAAACCATATATAGGGGTCTCGTTGACCAGAAAGAATATAAAATAGAAGAAGCATTATTTCTCTGAATATTGCTTGCTGTGCTATATAATATTCAGAAATATTTACCTCAACTGCAGATTTCCATATGGCCGAGCTCTAAATCTTTATATTCGGTGTTCATTTGGCTCGCTGAAATGAGAACAAGAGATTTTGTTAGATAAAATGTTTAAAGGGGTAAAAAGCATTAGTTGGATTATAATTATATTATACATAGATGCTGTTATCTACAGTTTCTTTGTAACATAAAAGACATTTTGTCACTAAATTTTTGAGTAATTGTTAAAACAAAGGTATTATCATCAACTTACCAACATATTCTATTTTTCATTATAAGGTGGAGTCAAACGTAACTATAGATACATAAATTCTGCATTAAGCACAATTCTTGAAAATCAGCTCCATTTGTTTAGGCATTCATACACTATCCATCTATGGTATAATACAAGACATTACAATAACTCTTGTAAGTGATTTTCATATTCACATGCACAAATTGTGGCAAGCGACTACTGAGGGGTAGAGATGGAAGCATTTTCAAAACTCTTTAATTCTGAAAGCTAAAAAACAGAGAAAAACAATCAATAAGCTGGGATTAAACCAAACTGGAACTTGTTTCTGATAATTCAAGTCTGCCAGTCTATTACAATGACAAAGCATTAAATAGGAAAACTAAGACATTCTTAATATAGTACAGTGCTAAACATTCTTATTAACTATGAAATTGGTTTAGAAGCCCGGTTTGATAAGGGATCAAATATTATCATGATCATGGATCAAGAGTTTAATTGGGATAAGGACTTTGGGATTAAGGAATCTACTTCTATAACTTCAAGATTTGACTCCTATAAATACTCAACTAGGTGTAGGCTCTATATAGATTCAAAATAACAATTAGATCATTATTGTATATAATAGAAACTTGAGAGAATTGTTTAGTTTAGATTTAGAGAATTAAATTTTGTAAAGATAATTTTAGGTTCTTCGTATATTAAATTTTCCTCCTCCTCCACATAAATTTTGTGTTCTTGTGTGATTCATTATTCTTCATATTGCCCATATTATTCTCGTTTTTAATTATTTGGCTGGATTCTCAACAAGTGGTATCAAGCGATTCTGGTATCTTATTTTGTTTCTAATAGATATTCCCGCCGAAATCCTAGGAGCAAGATCTTGTCCCAAAGTAGCGGCAGTATTTGATGAACTACCTGCTTGCTGATTGCCAGATTTACTTGTTTTGGTGAATATATATACCATATATTAATAGTTGATTAAGGTATCAAAAATTATATATCACGATTTATCACGATTCACAAGAAGGAAAACAATAAAAGACTGTGAGATTTAAGGCCATTTTCTGGTTAATGAAACCATTCATATGGGTCTGGTTAACCAGAAAGAATTTTGTATCGAAGAAGTGTTGTTTCCCTAAATATTGATATAGTGAAATATTTACCTCAGTTTATCCAATAATTTAGGACGCAAGGGCTGAAACATTAAAAGTCATTTTCATCTAATTTATAGTTTTTTCCCAATGAGGTATGAAACATAAAATTTATTTATGGTAAAATTTACATCTATTTTCTCAACAATTCTCGTTCGATGAAGAGAACTATAAAATCAGCAAAAAGGTCATTCTCCATTCATTCCAAAGATCCATCTTTACACGTTTCATCATGATAGAAACAAGTAAAATGATGAAGGTAGTGTGGAGGAACATGCACTTGCATATTTGGAACGCTTAGATGGTCGGTGAAGAATATGGCGTAACTTTTGCATACATTGTCTATTTTGGGCCCATGACCCCATTCTGGAAAGCTTACGATAATTTCCATTGAACTCACCATATCGCTGTGATGTACGATGGATTTTGGACGTTTGAATTCGTGGCACTTAATGTTCCTTAGTTCATTATTTTCAGAATTTGTTCATTTTGGATTGTAGACCAACCCATTAGTTCTTTTCATATTTAAGACTCTAAAACGTTTTGTAGGTTTTTTTATTATTCATGAATTAAGAAAGGACATTTATTTTCTTAAGTGTAATCCGTTTCGAATTGTTATTATCGTGTTTGTGAATTTGAACTACGTCATTTGGTATCAGATCATGGTTCATGCAAGATGACGTGCTAGTCGTGGTGGCCGTGGTGGCCGATTGATGAAGTTGCAGATGTGCGTAATCAAATTGATGCGTTGACAGTTCGGTTTGATCAGTTTATGACGCGGGCGACGGAGGTTGTACGTAACGGAACACCTTAGCTACGTAGCTTCATCATCATCCACTTGAGGTTTCTTTGGAGATATCTCTTTCAATAGGAGGTGAGCTTTCTTGGCTTCACTATTATGTACAATCCATGCACTTGACAAACGACTCCACTTGTTTAGGAATTCACACATTATCCATCTATAGTATAATTAAACACATTACATGAACTGAAGTGCATGTGATCTTCATATGCACGATCGCAAATTGTGTAAATGTGGTGCATTCTAGAACTAAGGGTTAGAGAAGGAAGTGCTGATCATAACTCGTTGATATCGAAGGATAAAAAGCTTAATGTAATGAAGTGCTAAATATAATAATTAACAAAGGAATACAAAAAATTACAGAAAGTAACTGAAAGGGGAGATTATTCCAGTCTGCAATATTTCTTATGATCCTCGATTGCTTTATTTTTGGTGGTAATATATGTTGCAAATTTGAAGATGGAACAATAATTTTTAAAAGATGAAAAGATAATATTTCAAGAGAACACTCAATTATTTCATAACACTCCAAAAATGAATAGCTGGAAATGAGTACAATCACTAGCCTTTTACGAAATATGAATTTAATATAATACATGTACTAGTTACTAAATGCAAAAAAATCTCCAAATTAATACATATATTTTTCAATTATGTGAATAAACTTGTGCATTTAATCTAATGAATGAATAATTTCAGATGACGTGAACTTGACTAAATAAATTTTGAACTTGACTAATTTTTGATGTTTTATATTTTAAGATTAGGTGAAAATGTCTGCGATTTGGTCTTGGGATTTTTCAAACTTCAATTCCACATATTTTTTGTCAACTCAATTTCGAACAAGAGTGTGGCTGACGTCTTGAACAAAGTTGCTAGAGAACCCAGGTTGCTCGAGCTTGAAACTGAAGAAGATGAAGGGAACAAGAACAATGAAGAGTATAAATTCTCCCCTGTGAAAGTAAGTTAGTGAAAGATGATCATGATATGCCTACAAAGCAATGCCATTTTTATGTTCAACCTCGTACCCCTAGTTGTAATGCAGAAACCATGACATTTACAGTTGTAGATTTCTGCGGATAGAAAACTTTATAAAGTGAGAGAGCTGAGGAGTCTAACATTCGAAATTTCAAACATGGAAACTTCTCAAAACTGTTCGAAGATTGCAATAGGATACTCAAAATGAAGCTACCGAAGAATTTGATATTGTTGATAGCATATTAGTCGATGACAGTAGACAAATAATACCAAACTTGGTACAACTAAATCCAATGTGGGAATGCTTCCTGGCAGGAAAGATCATGATACTACATGGCATGGAAGTGATATTTCAGTGAGTAACTTGAAGAACAAAAAGGATTTGCAAAAGGACAAGCAACCAAGAAATTTGCCAACATCCTAGTTGAGCTGGAAACTGAAACTTGAAAACATAGACAGTATAGCTCCTACTACCAAACATCGTCAGAGACTAAGTGCTTATAGTCGTATAGAGATGAGCATTGGTGTGACTATAATATACCTAGTAACTATAATATAGGTCTGACTTTCTACTCTGAGTCAATTGCCAGCGTTACTCAAGAAGTATGGAAAATTGTAATCGTGGTTTACTCTTAACATCAGGTTCATAATGTCACAATTCATATTCCAAAGTATGAATGTCTTATTTTGGAAAATCTTCAAAATAGAATTTCTTCACAAGTGTACCAATATCACAGCACTTAAATTTTGTGTCCAAATAAGTAAACTTGTTTCTCACAATGAAATTAAATTTTAGGACATAAAAATGTTGAGTATCAATGAAATTTCACTCGAAGGTCAGTGACCTTTAACTGATATATAACAAACTAACCCCACCTTTACGTGCTTATATAATCCATTTTTCTTCACCATTTCTTCAAACTCAAATTCTTCCCTCATTATCCACTCTCTCTCTCTATTTCTATATCTAATAAAACCAGTATCTCTTGCTAAAGGTACGGCCCTCAATATGCTTTTGCATGATATTTACTTCACCGCTCATTTCTTGTATTTAATTTTGCTTCGCTCCATTAAACTGTATTTCTTTAAAGGACTGATCCGGGTGGTGGAAACTAATAGATCTGTATTTCGTACATGTCCCCTGTGATGTTAGTGAGTCTGCAGCTATTGCATCCTCACGTAAACAGTACAGTTTTGGCTGGTAATCTATCACATTTTCATCCACCAGATTCAGCAAATTGAAAATTGAAGATATTTAACACAATATTTCGTAATAATCTCGGCGAATGAACCTTGTGTTCTGAAACCAAAATGTTCCAAAAGTTCGTGACAATTCTTGCTCTGATACCAAGAGCACCATAAAATCAACAAAAAAGTCATACTCCATTGTACTACGAAGATCCATCATTACATGTTTCATCATGATAGAAACAAGTAAAATAAATACAAGCTGAATATACCTAGTAACTATGATAAATGTCTCCGACTTTCTACACTGAGTCAATTGCCAACATAACTCAACAAGTATAGAAACTTGAAATCGAAGTTTACTCATAATATCTAGCTCATAATGTTGCAATTCGTATTCTAAAGTATGAATGTCTTATTTTGAAAAATCTTCGAAATATAATTTCTTTGGAAGAGTAATATCACAACACTCAAATTTTGTGTCCATACAAGGAAACTTGCTTGGCACAATGAAATTTTAGAACATAAAAATGTTGAGTAGCAATGAAATTCCACTCAAAGTTGAGTGACCTTCACTGATTTATAACAAACCACTCCAAAATCGCATTCTGCCTCTTTCTCCCTCTCTCTCTCTAAACCAATATCTCTTGCTAAAGGTACGGCCCTCATTATGTTTTTGCACGATTTTTACTTCACCACTCATTTCGTCCTAGTTGTTTATGATATAGATTGTTATATTAGTAAACTTTAAAGGACAGTTTCGGGTGGTGAAAACTAATAGATCTGGATTTTGAACTTTGCTTTTAATTGATTATTTGCAAATCATTCTACAGTCCTTTCTAGTTTCATGTTTTAAGTATGTACTGTTCTGTTTTTGGATTTTGAATACTTCAAATTTTGGTGGATCTTGCCTGTAGCCTGGCCAATGGGCCATATTTTTGAGCTTTAAATGTTTTCACATGGAGTTCATGTGGCTCTCTGACATAGGAATAAGATGTATTTTCTTTAAATAAAATACTTAATGGGTTAAAAACATCCTTTGAATTGTAATTATATCATACTTGGATGTCATTTTCTATCGAGTATTATCCATAGTTTCTTTGTCATGTAAGCATCATACTGTCACTAATTTGTGGAAGAATTGTCAAAAGCAAAGGCACTATCGTTAATTTAACAACATATTCCACTTTTTATTATAATGTGGAAAAATAAATGTAACGATAGGATGACTTTTTAATTTTTTATTTTGAAAACAAATACTTGGCGATCCAGATATTTTTTCGGTTGAAGTGAAGTTTCAAATTGGATCGATTGAAACAAGTATTCGATCTTGATTAGCTTTTCATCCCTAGCCCTTTCTCAGCTTCATAGCCTCATCATCTTCCACTTGAGGCTTTTTTGGAAATTTCTTTTCCGCTTGGGTGAGCTTTCTTGCCTTCACTCTTATGCAAAATCCATGTGCTTGACAATTTACTCCACTTGTTTAGGTATTCACACATTAACCATCTACAGCATAATTAAACACATTACATGAAATGTGTACGTAATCTTCATATGCACGTGCGCAAATCGTGCAAATGTGGTGTGTGTTACAACTAAGGGTTAGAGAAGGAAGTGTGGATCATAACTTGTTGATTTCAAAAGATAAAAAACAGAGAAATAATCAATGCATTACAATTAGACCAAACTGAAAATTTTATTCATAATTAAAGCATGTGAATTAATTACAATGAAACAACATTATATACGAAAACAAATGACATGCTTGATATAATGATCAAGTTCTAAGAATAAGAATTAACTAAGGAATATAAAAAATTACAGAAAGTAACTGAAAGGGGATACTATTACAGTCGTGCAATATTTCATATGATCCTCGATTGCTTGCTTTTTGGTGGTAATATATATTGGAAACATGGAGATGGAACTATAATTTTTAGAAGAAGAGAAGATAATGTTTGCGGAGAACACTCACTTAATTCATAACACTCAAAAATGACTAGTTGAAAATGAGTACAATCATTAGCCTTTTACAAAACAGGAATTTAACCTAATACATATACTAGTTATTAAATGCAGATTAATCCCCAAATTAATCCATTTATATTTCAAGCAAATATTGTTTATCAAACTAAAGTATGATTCTCCACTTTATCTTCAACCTCGCACCCCTAATTGTAATGCAGAAGCCATGACATTTACAGTTGTAGATTTCTGTGGTTAGAAAACCTTATAAAGTGAGAGAACTAAGGAGCCTAACAATTGAAATCACAGACATGGTAACTTATGAAAACCGTTCTGAAGTTAGCAATGAGGATACTCATGATGAGGCTACCCAACAATCTGATATTATTGATACCATGTTAGTCGATGACAGCAAGACAAATAATACCAGTCTTGGTACAACTAAATCCAATGTGGAAATGCTTCCTGCAGGAAAGATACTACATGGCATGGAAGTGATATTTCAGTGAGTAACCTGAAGAACAAGAAGGATTTGCGCAAGGACAAGCAACCAAGAAATTTGCTAACATCCCAGTCGAGCCGGAAACTGAAACTGGAAATTGTGGACAGTATAGCTCCTACTACCGAACATCGTTGGAGACTAACTGCTTAAAGTCGTATAGAGATGGGCAATGGTGTGACTCATTCAACGGTGGTTCCCAGTTTGGAAATGGAAAAAACAAGTTTCTGGTTTACCAGAAAGAATTTGAATTGAAGAAGCCTTATTTCGCTAAATAACGATAAAGTGAAATATTTACCACAGTTGATGCGCACTTCAGATTCCCGTATGCGGGTGGATCCAATAATTTAGGACGTAATGAAATTCATTTATAGTAAAATCTACATGTATTTTTGTAAAACCTCGAAATTTTTTCATAAAATAGAATTATTTATTTTATCTACTATATTTTTAATATTTTGAAAAATTAGGGACTAAAGTGATATATATATATATTAAATTTAATTTTTATAAGAGTCAAATATTTGGATATTGATAGAGCTATGATAAGTATATTAACATTAGGCTCGTTGGATAGATCGCAATTAATTATGAATATTAGATTCGAGAAAAAGTTAATTTAGATAAGCGAGGCCCAAGTTATCGAGGTCGAAATGTATTGCCTTAAATTGTAATTTAGTTAAGTTATCTAATGAGTTGAGAATTTTACTGGGAAACCACTGTATGATATGTGTTTGGTTTTTTGAGTTGTGGTTAGTTTGACATACGTGTGAATCCTAAATCGATAAGATTTAGTCAAATTTTTGTTTCAAATACTCTTATCCAGTTACTGTATCACACTTCCACACGTTTTCCACTATAGACCAACTCTTTAGAGTTTAGGTTATTATTGTCTATATAAATATACATGTATGACCTAATGGCGGGTACACAAACAAAATATACATTTATGCACGGCACACAAGTAGAGGCTAAAAAATAGTTTGGAAGGTGATTTTGGGGTTTTTCATCTTTCAAGAACTTATTTAATCTAACAAAGTAGAATAACGAGGTGTAGTTGTTTTATCCCGTTTAAATTGTTTATTTTTATGTTGAAGTATTATGCTTATGAAAGTTTAAAGATATGATATGATATGCATGTTATGGCCATTCGGTACCAAAGATATGATGTTTATTAAGCTCTTACCAGTTTCTTGAAAAGATATGATAACGGTGTGATTTTTTGATACATGTTTTAAATCTTTTATTCAGGATGACACCATTATTTTTATGTCCTATAGAGTATTCTCATGTACACGCCATTTTTCCTACTTCTCACAAGTTAGTACAGGTCATGTCGGAGCGTTGTGGTTCGATGTTGTTGTTGTGCCTCATTTCGCTGGACGAAAATCTAAAATTTAGCACGTAACTTTGTTCCTTTTATGTTTAATTGCAACATACAGTATATCAAAATTTAATTCTCGTAAGTTTATTTCTATAGGATATATTTAGATTGCACTTTTAATGGAAAGTTTGAAAATTAATTGTTTAGTTGGCTATTGAACACGTTAAAATACCTATTGTTACAGTTTTTTCCAATAAATTTTGATAACGATTCATATTTAGTTCTATACAAAATTTTGGATCGTTACAGTTTGGTATCAGAGCTCTGGGTTTAATTTTTTGTAGAGACATGTGTATTTTCATAACGAGTTTTGAAAGAAAAAAATTATGAACAATGACAGTCGCAGTTACTATTCACGATGAAACAGTGGTGTCTGTTACTGTTCATAGTAACTGCAGTCACTTTTCACAAGTGACTACGGTTACTGTTCACGTGAACAATGAAAAAAATAATAAAAAGAAAATGTTTGTCAATTTAGAGGTGTATTTTTCAATGATTAAAATAATTTTTATATTTATTTAAAATATAAACTAGGCACGTGTGTATTTTTTTAAGTAATTGGTATTTCATTTTTTTCAAAAAAAAAGGTGAAAAAAAAATGAAATGAAAATGACGATATAATATTAATATTGGGATTTTATATTTAAATGTTACATGTAATAAATACGTATTTATTTAGCCATTTCTTTAAGTAATGTTTGTTTTAAACATAAAAAATAATAAATATATATATATATATATATATATATATATATATTAAGAAGATATATGAATTTAAGGATGATGTCAATTTAAAGTCTTAAATATGTGAAAAATTCTTGGCACTCAAGACCACTAGTCGCCCATCCTCCGATGACTCTAAGGTATGTCAAGGGTAAGAATAAGAATTTATTCAAACATTTTGTATAATTTACATCTTTTAAATTGTTTACTTATAAATTTTAAGACATGCATGTTTTTCCTCTCTAAATTTATAATATATTATGAGAATATGGGTATAACATGTTAGACTGGTACAAGTACGTGACAAGTGACTTAATATTACATTTTTAAAAAAAAAATTACACCACCTACCCACACAAATTTGATGCGGGACTTATTGCGAGTAGTACAAGAATAGAGCAGCTAGAATCAAGTACCTCTACCACAAAATGCACCTCCATTTGTCTCGTTAACTGTCTTAGTGGTTGAGCAGTTTCATAGGTACAAGCCTCCTACTTTTGACGGTGGTTCTGACCCATTGGCTGTTGAGGAGTGGATCAGAGGTCTTGAACGCATCTTTCGACACATTGGTTGTACGGATGTATAGAAAATATTGCGTGCGGAGTTTATATTTGTTAGAGCAGCTAGTCACTGGTGGGAGTCTATCTCACGCATTAGGACCAAAGAGTTGCAGCAAAACCTGACTTGGGAACAGTTTAAGGACGAAGTGATGGCAAAGTATTTCCTACATGCTTTGAGAGATTTCAAAGAATCAGAGTTTCTGCAGCTCAAACAAGGGAATATATAGCTTACCGATTATGAAAGGCAGTTTGAGCAGCTCTCGAGATATGCCACACACTTGGTAGATACAGAATTTAAGAAGATCAGGAGGTTCGGAAATGGATTATACCCAGAGATCGGCATGATCATTATGCTCGTCGTTTCACTTCATATCGTGAATTGTTAGAGAGGGCTCATGCTATTCAATATCAATCAGAGTAATAACACACGTAATTAGCAACAAAAGACCAAGCACAGGAGTTCGTAAGTGAAATAAACTTCACAAAGGTGAATTTTACTTAGGAAGAATATGTGTTTTCGGTGTGGCAAGCCGGGACATATTGCTATAAATTGTACAAAGAAGAAGGATGATGATCAAGACAAGAATAAGAAAGGGAAGGCCCGAGTTTTTGCACTAAATCAGCATGAGGCAGAGCAGAATCTGAACGTGATTGCAGGTATTTTATTTGAAGTACCTATTTATGTTTTTCGATTTTTCATTCTTCGTCGCTAAGTCTAACACTATAGTTACGAAAACAAGTATTCTATTATTATTTGATGTACCTGCTTACGCATTTTTTTATTCAGGGGCTACAAATTCTTTTATCTCTACATCCTACGTCTCTAGGTCTAACTTTGTAAGTGTTAATACGAACAATAAATTAGAGGTTAGCATCTCTNTTACGCATTTTTTTATTCAGGGGCTACAAATTCTTTTATCTCTACATCCTTCGCCGTTTGATCTAACTTTGCATGTGTGAAAATGAATAATAAATTGAGGTTAGCATCCTTTCAGGAAGAATTCTTTGCACAAATCAGATGACTAAGGCGATAAAGTTAGAGATCGACGGAAAAGTACTGCTGGCAGACTTGTACCTTTTAGAGATGAAAGACTTCGACATTATTCTAGGCATGGACTGGTTGGGACTCAATCATGCGACCATTCGATGTCACGAGAAAGATGTTTTGTTTCATAAACCTGGAGAAGAAGAGTTCTGTTTCTTTGGAGCAAGGTTCAAGTCTCTACCTCCCATGGTATCGACTTTACAAGCGAAGAATATACTGAGAAATGAATCATGCCAAGGATTCTTAGTTAATATCATCGGTTGTACACATACAAAACCAACCGTTAATAATATCAACATTGTGCGAGACTTTGTAGACGTATTCCCAAAAGATTTGCCTAGCATTCCACAAGATATGTAAGTAGAATTTACAATTGACTTGGTTCCCAGTGTAACACCAGTTTCTAAGGCCTCGTAAAGAATGGCACCAAAAGAATTTCAAGAATTGAAGTTACAGTTGGAGGGTTTGCTGGAAAAAAGGTTTCATTTGACCGAGTGTATCTCCTTGGGGAGCTCCAATACTTTTTGGCGCTCCAGTACTTTTTGTGAAGAAGAAAGATGGGAGTACGAGGTCGACACCAGTTTCTAAGGCCCCATACAGAATGGCACCAAAAGAAGTTCAAGAATTGAAGTTACAGTTGGAGGAGTTGTTGGAAAAAGTTCCATTCGACCAAGTGTATCTCCTTGGGGAGCTTAAGTACTCTTCATGAAGAAGAAGGACGAGAGTATGAGGATGTGCATTGACTATCGAGAATTGAATCATCTGACTATCAAAAATAGATACCCACTACCAATAATAGAAGATTTATTTGACCAGGGGTGCAACGGTGTTTTCGAAGATCGACTTGAGGTTAGGGTATCATCAGTTGAAGGTTAAGGTAAGCGATATACCAAAAACTACTTTCATGACTCGTTATGGACATTATGAATTCACTGTCATGTCTTTTAGTTTGACCAATGCTCCGGCTGTATTTGTGGATCTAATGAACCGAGTGCTCCATCAGTATTTAGATCAGTTTTTCATAGTATTCATTGATGACATACTACGAGTAGTTCTCGAAACTTTGAGGAAGGAAAAATTATATGCCAAATCAAGAAGTGCGAAATTTGGCTCGATCAAGTGGATTTTCTAGGTCATGTGGTTACCGCTCAAGGTATTGAGGTAGACCATGTTAAAGTGGAAACAATAACAAATTGGCCTTGACCGACCAGTGTAGGGAAAGTTCGCAATTTTTTGGGATTGGCCGGTTACTACAGGAGATTTATTGAGGGTTTCTTAGGAATAACCAGGCCAATGACTCGGTTGACTAGAAATGGTGCGAAGTTTCAGTGAACTGAAAAATGTGAAAGATGTTTTCAAGAATTTAAGTAGAGATTAGTTTCAACTCTTGTATTGACAATACCTGAAGGCTCTGATGGATTTGTAATTTACAACAATGCCTCCAAACAGGGGTTGGGTTGTCTGGTGATGCAGCATGGAAAAGTGGTTGCTTATGCCTCGAGAAGTTGAAGTAGTATCAACAAAGTTATCTTACGCACGACTTGGAACTTGCAGTGGTAGTTCACACTTTCAAAATATGGCGTCATTATCTGTATAGAGGGAAGTGTGAAATCTATACGTACCATAAGAGTCTTAAATACTTCTTCACATGGAAGGAACTGAATATGAGACGAAAGAGGTGGTTGGAATTAGTGAAAGATTACGATTGTACAATTCTTTACCATCCGAGTAAGGCTAACGTAGTCACAAATGCCTTAAGTAGGAAGACAGGATCAGAGTTAGCAGTTTTACTCACAGTGTAGGAACACTCGGTAAATGACTTTGA
>CAIGRP010027593.1:0-16773 GCA_903798385.1 Fraxinus cuspidata | reverse complement strand
TGAAACTAAAGGAACTTAACAAATATATAATTTAAAATATATTCCCCAAAAATAAAAACCGTTCCGGCGGACCCAGCACGGGCGGCCGCCGGGGCTCGCCGGGTGCTGGGTCCGCCACTGATTCTTAGCATAGATGCAGTGGTGAGAGAAATTGATATCTATAGGCATATATATTAGTTTATTTTTAAAATAAAAAATTTTCCTTCTAAATTTAATACATCGTCAACCATCCACATGCATCACCTTTAACCTAATAACTTGTATATGACATGTTACTGACGAGACTCGTAAAAGAATTATTTTGTTCTCGTCTCTAAATGGCTTTGTCATGTTTCTAAAAGTTGATAGTTGGTATCTCAAGAAATTTATGAGTGAAAAAATGGATAAAGATTGTGGGTTCATTGAATCGTGTGGTAAAAATTGAAGTTTGAACAACTTTTTTTCAAGAAAAAAAAAAGTTATTCAAGCACGCGCTAACTAAAAACAAATGTAAAATAGAAGAGAAATAAAAAGAAATAAAATAAAATAAAAGGATAAAAGTGCCTTTTTTTTTTTTTGGTTCATCTGAGTAGATTTTGCTGTTGTACAAGGTTATTGACAACAAGAATCGTTAGGTGCACTGATAAATTCAATCATATTTGTACCTCTGTAGCACCCTAATCATCTGATTTATTTTTTGAATAATTTTAATGTACAAATCTTATTTTCCTGCTTATACGAAAGAAATATATGTTTAACACATACTATATACATAGAGAAAGAAATGATTTACTAAATTTCGATGCTTAGCATTTTTATGTCTACTACGTATCGATGCTTAATTTACACTAAACATCAATGACATAAATTGATAGATAATTTAAACTATGTGAACAAACGTAAATTTAAACTAATCTCTCTCAACATTTTTATGTAACACAACTTCATATTATAATAATTCTAGTTTCTCATTATTATTTTTTGTTTCTTCAATTTGGCAATTAACAAAGAATTATGCTATGAGTACACACAAATGTGACAGAAGATGTTTACAGATAACACTTGGCATGCATTCATTGAAAGATGAAAAAAATAAAAACAAAATATGCGAATCACATTTTGTCACGTCTTCGTCAATAAAAAATCTGTCTTGATTATTTTTCCATCAACAAACATATGACTAGTCACTATCTATATAATGTAAAGGCCCTGTTATAGTAGAATATTCTGATTTATGCTATCTAACATTTTGTCCCAAACCCTATAGTTTCTTGTTGTGACTTTCTACGAAGCTGCCTTTACTACAAAACAAATCTCTTTCTAAATTTTCCCGACTTCCCACCAATATTTTTTTTTATCCTCACAAAATCTCAACAATAAACTTTATCCTTGTTATTGATAATAAATGGAGATATAAATGTGGAAGACTATGTGAGATATGATATTCGATTTTAAATGTTTATCTACAAAAAATAAAATAAAATAAAATATTTTATTTTGAAGCACACAATATATCTAGCAATAATTTATACTGCAATGCTCTTTTTGGTATTAAATTAATTTAATAATTAACTAAGTCACCAACATAATCCAATATTAAGAATTCACACCTATTAAGTAAATATATTTTTTAAAAAGGAAATTTTCAAAATTGATAAGAGTTACATGTTTAATAAACATGTTAAAAGAGTTAAGTAAATAATTGTTGTTATTGTGTATCAATTCTTTACATACACATATTTTAGTTTGTAACAAATTACTCGATCATCTTACAAAATAATCTAATATAAGGGAAATAGAGACGGTTTGATGTGATTTCAGTAGAATATGTCGAACAAATATAATCTAATTATTTTATATATTTGTAAAAGAATAATAGAGTCGATTTCAAATTTAACGAGAATAAGAAATGGATGTCCGCATAATATTATCTATATATCTAAGTCGTTTCTTCCTAATGTTGAATTTCTATTTACTTTCTCATTTTCTCTTGAAATGGGAAGTTGAAAAGGAATTCGAAAAAGCTCTATTTCTATTCCCACTCCTTATTCTTAACCAAATTCTTGTTCCTTCTCATGCTCCTCTGAAATCGGAAAGGGCCATGAGAGAGCACGTAGAATTGAAGAACTAGAGAAAGAAAGAAACAGGTGTATGTATGTATCTATACAGAAAGAGGAAATTGCCACCAAACGGGATATAATCGGCGGATTCCCAGTACAAATGTAGAAATTTTAGCTGTTTGGGACATAATCAATTTCGCTTCTGTGATCAGGCTTTGTCATTAAGAAAAATATCTTTCTCCTTCTCTCTGCAGATTAATCAAGTATTCCTATATATATGATCATATTCAGAGGGATTTGCAGCAGAAGAGAGAACTTTTGCAGAGGGGTGGGGTGGGTGGAGTGTCTGAAATTTCACACTCATCGGGCATTTTGAAGGAGTAAAGAAAGAAATTTTGGTTTCTTATGAAGCCGGATGGGTATGACAGTGATGATATATGTGAAGATGTTTGTGGTCAGGTATATGCTTCTCTCTTTGTTAAATTCTTATGGTTTTTTTTTCTTTTTTTATTGAGAACATGTGAAAAGTTGAAATTTTTGGATTGTTTTTGAGTTTTGGAAAAATGGTATCTAATAAATTTTGGGATTTTGTGATTTAACAGTTGTGGGTTTGTTTCTGTGTCCCGTATTTTTGTGTTTATAAATGCAGGATTGTGTATATATATAACCTTAAAACCTTATCCGCTGGTGTTTTCAATTGTTTGTTCATTTGCGTTTTAACTCTTGCTGCAGCAAAATTCATAGATTTCTTTTGTTCTCTGTTTTCTCAGGTTTTAGCCATTCTCCTCCTGAATTTTTAAGGTACTATTGTATTTTAAGTAATTTGTTGTTATTCTGTTTGATTGCAGAGGCCTTTTTCTTTTCTTTTCTTTTTTTTTTTTTTCGTTTTCTGCTCATTGGGCTCTTGATATCATCAAATTTGATAATGGTAGTATCTTTAGTACTTTCTTATGACCATGAAAGTACTTAATAAAGATTCGCTTTTGATTTGAAGACAAGTCAATTTAGTTTCAAAATATGCGAATCGGAGGTCGATAACTTAGCAAACCGTTTTTTTTTTAAGTCAGACTGAGGATGGTTTCATCTTTTGTTATCTGATATGTTTAATCGTAGTATCTTAGGAGTTATCTGTTTCAACATGCAGCAGGAATCCCTGCAGCCTTGAGCATGTCGAGACTCAGGTGGTTGCTCCATGGTCTGGATATAAAGGCATTTATCTTTTTATTCCTGATTGTTCCAACAGGCATAGTTGGTGTATATTTTCATGGGCAGAAGATTAGTTACTTACTTCGGCCGCTTTGGCAATCTCCTTCGAAGCCCTTTGTCCCCATAACCCACTATTATCATGAAAATGTCTCAATGGACGCTCTTTGCACATTGCACAGGTGGGGAATTCGAGAATTCCCGAGGCGTGTGTTTGATGCAGTTCTATTCAGTAATGAAGTCGACATGCTCACAATCAGATGGAAAGAACTGTATCCTTACATTACACGGTTCGTTCTTCTTGAATCAAATTCTACGTTCAGTGGTTTACTCAAACCTTACTATTTCGATTTAAATTGGGACGAGTTCAAATTCGTGGAGCCTCGATTGACTTATGCAAGAATTAGTGGAAGATTTAGGAGAGGCGAAAACCCGTTTGTTGAAGAGGGGTATCAGAGGGTTGCACTCGACCAGCTTCTCAAAATTGCTGGCATCGAGGATGATGATTTGCTCATAATGTCCGATGTCGATGAGATTCCTAGTAGTCACACGATAAATCTTTTGAGATGGTGTGATAACATCCCTCCAATCCTTCATCTGCAGCTGAAGAACTACTTGTACTCGTATGAGTTTAAATTTGATGATCAAAGTTGGAGAGCTTCTGTTCATAGGTACCAGAGCGGGAGGACTAGGTACTCACATTATCGTCAGACGGACTACATCTTGTCTGATGCAGGTTGGCATTGCAGCTTTTGTTTCCGCTATATAAGCGACTTCATATTCAAGATGAAAGCCTACAGCCACAATGATCGAGTGAGGTTCTCTCATTACCTGAGCCCAAAAAGGATTCAGGATCTTATTTGCAGAGGCGCCAATTTGTACGATATGTTACCTGAGGAATATACCTTCAAAGACATAATCAGGAAAATGGGATATATTCCCCATTCATATTCAGCTGTTCATCTTCCCGTGCATTTGTTGAATAATGCCGAGAAATACAAATACCTTTTGCCCGGGAACTGCGTAAGAGAACGTGGCAACAGTGTCTTACACAAGCATACGAGTCGAGGCTAGGATTACTCATTTGGCATCTGAAAAGTTTCTATAGAGCGTGACTTGAGGGTTAACTTGCTTAGCTTTTAGGTGTTTTCTGTATTTATCTACAAGTGTGTGTTCTTTGGGAGGTTAATTAATATTACTGTGTATTATTATGGATTCTGTTGTTCTTGAACTCTGCGTTTATGCTAGAACTCATAATACTAACCATTATTTTCTGCAGCATCAATATCTTATATTTTCCTTTCTCAAATTGACATATACGGTTCTTCTCTAACTCGATTGTCATTTCCGGTTGGTTCATAAAATTTACTTTCAGGAATAGTTACAGAATCTCCATATTCCAATTCCTTTATTACAAAATTATAGTGCTTAATTGGTTATTACCGTTCACTTGCAAGACGGATCGAATGATGAAGCCGACACGTCAAGATTCACAACAGAGATGAAGATCATCAGACACGAATTCTAAGGATTCGGGGATCGATCCAAGAGAGATATTGAATGATGAAGCCGAGACGTCAAGATTCACAACAGAGATGAAGATCATCAGACACGAATTCTAAGGATTCGGGGATCGATCCAAGAGAGATATTGAATCATCTGATTGGAATAAATCCAAAAGTTGACTTCATGTTTGTCTCCTTAAGAGTGTCTATTCAATACCAATTTTTAAGAGCACATTGGCACTTTTAAAATTGATAAAGGAAGAATGTTTTCAAAATAATGATTAATGGATGCACAAATTGCTACTTATTTCAGTGATGGTTTTACATATTCATTTTTTTATTTGTCACCATTTGGCATGTGTAGTTGTAATTCTAGTGCATGGACGGCCAACTGATAAGGAAGTTAGTGATGGTGACCTTTTTTTTCCAATCATTATTACATATAGTGAAAAAGAATAATTTGAGTTAATTGGGTTGACTCTTGTGATGTCGCCCTATACAATGAGAAATTTTGGTGAATGATAATTGACAAGTCAAGATTAAGTATTGCATTCTTCTTACTAACTACTGGTACATAAAGGAATATTAAACTGTAAACGTGAAAATACAGTGAAATATTACAAGAAATGTGTGTTGTAAACATTTGAAGCCAGTCACAGGTTAGCGTCTCGCATGTTAAAAAAACTGAATGTAAGTTTGTATTTCTATCTGTTTGGTATAAAACGAGTCGTTGATGTTGACATGATCTGATTTGCATGAAAATAAGTAGGGCTGAATAACGAAACCGTTGAATTGCAAAATCGAACCGAAACCTCTTTTTATTAAACCGTTGGTTGGGATCCATATGAATCTATCAACGTTTTGATTTTGAACCGAACCAAACCGCTTCGAAGGTGTTTGGTTTAGATTTCAATCGTTGCAAACCGTTTCAATCCGTCAAATCGTTTACAAAAAAATTTGAATAAATTAATATAAATTTTATCCCACTAATTATTAAACACATCCCAATTAAAAACATACGTACATATAATATATATAACCCAACTAAACTCAATACCTAAATAGACAATTATTCAACCTATTTATTTACTTAAATAATACACAAATACACATTAGCCATCACAACTGTAAATAGAAAACCCTCAAATTGCATGAAGTATTGAACAATACCGCTAAACCATATCCATCAAACGTTCATTACAATTGAGTAGACAATTAAATCTAGATTTTAATTCAAACTCACACGTTTCTTTTTCTTCTACTAAAAATTTTATGGAATTTCATCCAAATTTTCTATTTCTTAGTAATTATTAGCTATATTTTGTTGGTGTTGTGTTCTAATTTGTGTTGAGCTCTTTTAAATTTTTAATGGAATTTTTTTTTTTTTTATTTGCATCTCAACTTTCTAGTCAAGTCACTCAACTAATTAATTATTTATATTTTAACTTAATTTTTAGATTTTACTATTAATTTCTAGAATCTAGCAATTTATTTGATGGATTACTTAAATGGTCGTTTTAAAGATTTAAGCAATGAACATTTCAACATATTACTTTGGTGGAAATTGAATGTTAATAAATAAAAGATTGTCCCACCTAAATTGCCATAGATTCGTTAGCTATTCAAATATTCACTATTGATTCTGGGTTTGCATTCTCTAGTAGTAGTCGGATTCTTGATTCCATAGGAGTTCGTTGAGGGCAAATATGGTTGACGTGATTTGTCCAAAAAATTGGTTGTATAGTGACGAGAAATTTATATTAATTCGTTAATATTTGGACAAGATAGAAGTACTAGGTTATTCTCGAAAAGTTATCAAATGTATTATCATATTTGATCTTTCTATTCATTTTATTTTATTAGTTATTTTATACCATTAAACTATAACCAATGAATTCAAGCACTATATTTTTATCTTTATGGAGAGAATGAATTATGTATTACAATTGCAAATGTTGAGCCAATTAGTATCGACTAAGGGATTAAAATATTTCTATCATCTTGTTGCTTTATAATTACTAGAATTATAGAACTTTGGCTTGTAATATTTTTAATGTTACTATTTATGTTTTAACGTGAAAATTTAACTAATATTTATGATTTAACTTATTCGATATTTTTTTGTGAAACCGTGATTTTAAATCAAACCAAACCAAACCGAAAAAAGTGGTTTGGATTGGTTTGATTTAGAAATTGAAATTGTTTGGTTTGATTTGAAAATTTTCAAATCACTCTAAGAGGTTTGATTTGAAAATTTGTTATAAACCATCCAAATCGAACCATGTTCATCCCTAGAAATAAGTTTGGAGGGAGAAGTCGGGGTTTGAATTTGAAATTTAACCTCTCCACCTCACACAACTTCTATGTAACTCCCAATAAAACTAAAAGATAGGAATGCAAATTCGCGTGGATAGGTATATAGGAAAATGCACGAGGATGGTGACTGTAAGTGTTTTGCCATGATTAATACATTTCATTTATGGCATGATATATTATTTATTTGAATTACTATTCTGATAAGTTATACTAATAGAGTCCGTAGATTCAATTGCTAGTAACTTGTTAATCATAGGAAGTTCTAATAGCGAGAAAAAAATAGCATATGACTGAAACTTAAATTATTCATGGTCGTAAGTACTAATGAAATACGGATGTTGTAATTACGGTAAGACTAGAATGTGTGGCATTTCTCACTTGTAAATTGAGTAGCTAATCTCAAAAGCTAAAATATAGTGATATTTAGATGATTACGTGAATGTTTTGTTAGAAGAACGAAACATTGGAGACCCGTTGAGAGATTTCATATGAATAACTATCTGAGTATCAATGACTAATTTTTAATGTTCGATAGTGAAAGTAGTCCTTCGACTTGAGGTTATCATAGTGCTTTATATGGGGAAGTCATAATTTGGTGATATTGGATGTTGCTCTGCCAAGAGTCATTAATATGACATCGTTCGATTATGTCAAGAATTATATAAAGGTTGTGAATGATCGATAGATAATTCGTCACCCTTAAATAGTAAGAGATTAAGTTAATAACAAAATCTTTAGCCAAGATGTACTCGTAAGTCGAAAAAGAGCTTGTGAGTTATATTGACTTAAGAGTATGATAAAAGATAAGATTAATAATCAAGATTGACACACTTCTCTATCTTGCAATTGATCGAATCATACTGACGAATAGATTATAGTTTCATGGTAAATGAACAAGTTTGTTTTTATTATATTCTTGCCTTGACAAATTGTTGGATGTCAATTTGGGGCAATGAGTGTGAATTGATGATAAACTAAAAATGAATATTTTAATTTTTCGATTCTAATTAAATCAAAATAATAATTCATATCATTAGACATCGTGAACGAGAACCTAATGAGTCACACACGACAAGAAAACTAGTAGAATGATATCACTAATTGATTAACTGAAAATTGTTAGACATTTGTACAATTAATTAATTGGATTACTTATTAATATGTCACATTAATTAATTGCATTAATTAATGACAATGTTTAATTAATTAGATTATTTAAATATTGGATCGGATTAAATTCAAGTGTCGGGTCAAGCACACTTCAACTTCTATTAATACACTGTTAGGGTTGAGAAAATATACATACAATAATTATTTTGCTAGTACAAGAAAAGAGAAACTCAAACTCTCTCATTCGTGTTCCTTGTGTGAATTTTCATTACAGGTTAGACAATTGAATATCTATAAATTGCAAATTAAAATTGTTCTTCGCATAATTACTAAATGTATAATTCTTATCACAATTACTTTCTAAACACAAAATAGATCCTTAGTGAAAATTGAAATATTGTTTAAATTTTATTGTGTATGTTAAGTAAATTTCCAATAGTAGTATCATACCCAACTTTGTGCTTGTTAGAAATTATTTTGAAATCTTTGGGAACGATCAAAAGTTGATTGTT
Organism: Fraxinus cuspidata; assembly: GCA_903798385.1. Lineage (NCBI taxonomy): Eukaryota > Viridiplantae > Streptophyta > Magnoliopsida > Lamiales > Oleaceae > Fraxinus > Fraxinus cuspidata. The sequence goes on along the minus strand of CAIGRP010027593.1, from coordinate 8,088 downwards.
ATTTGTTTTCTTAAATCTAGCAATTTTAGAAAGATAATTTTCATATTTAAAAATATGTTTTTGAAAGAAAAATATTTTTTTTTTGGATCGAAAATAGGTTGGAAAAGTAGTTGGCCGGTGGCAATGATCGTTGTCGCCTGGTAGTATTGCGAGATGTAAGGTACGCTGCTGTGATCATATAATGTGTAGCAGCACGCTGCTACAGGGCGAAGCAACGACGACAATCATCGCGACGTGTTACAACGATGACAGTCCATGCTGCTACTACAGCAACACTCCTAATCACTACAAGCTTTAGTGGCGAGCATTGCTGCCATACCAAGCGGGTGCCTCTCTATGAGACAGGGACAGCGCACCACATTACTTCGTTGGACGTGAACCAATTGTCATTAGCGCACAGAGAGAAATAGGGAAATTTAAGGTTTTGGGTAAATTTGAAGGGTGGGAACTTGTTATGCAATTTATCAACTTGTAGGTTCATGTTTACAATTTCATTTTAGGGGTTGGGTAGCAATTTTAAAATAAGAGTCTCTTAGCAATTTTCAAAATTTGGGGGCTCTGTTAATAATTTCTAAATAAGTCAAATTGTAGTTGTCAATATGGATTTTGAATTTAAATATTAAAATGTATGTATAATAATGAGATATTTTGCATAAAAATCCCCGCTAAAATATTATGTTAATTTTGTCTTTCACCTTCTATTATCATAGTGAACAATGAGAGTATAGGGATATATTTGAGAATACGAAATATTAAATATTTCTAACTGATGAGTTTGACTTAACTAAAACTTATCTTTTGTTGAGTATACCTAATGAGATAAATTCTAAAAATGTGGTAAGCTAATATATAAAATGTGTGAAGACAAATAGTTGTGAGCTTAATTATATATGAGTTGTATGGAGATATAGTTGATAATAGAATCTACCCAAATATTTTATTAAAATTTGTTGAGTACACTCAAGGTCTTAATACTACTAATGAAATCCTAACCCACTGAGAATCAAGAATGGATTCCATAAATTTATGTGATAGGGTTATGAATTTGAGTTCAATAGTGGGAGCGTAATTATTTTAATAATGACTATGTTAAATTAATTGATACATTTTTTTTTGCCACATATTAATTCTTTATTTTTCTTCATTTACATTTTTGAATCATAAGTAATCATATGTATATGATAGACATACTGAATGCCAACAACCAAGTCAAATTTTCTTGATTGGCCCCGCAATTTAAGAATCGTTCTTAGACATAAGAAAATTGGTTATATCCTTGTAGCTTTCTAGAGACATACACTAAGAACTTAACACTGTTAGATGTGGTTGCTTATAATAAATACAGTTATAACGATAGTATTGTAATATGTGTGATACTTGCAACTATGTCACCTGAGTTACAAAAGCAACATGGGGATATAAATGCTAACATGATGATTTTTCATCTCAAGTAGTTGAATGGTGAAGAATCACGTATGGAAAGATATAAAATTTCCTAACAACTATATCAATGCAAAATGACAAAAGGGTTTTTAGTCAGTGTCAACTACTGAAGATGATTGACAATATTGAGAAGTTGTCTCAATTAGGTTCAGTTATAGACCATGAACTAAGTATTGACTTGATTTTACAATTTTTGTTAGAGAGCTATTCATATTTTATTATGAATTTAACATGAATAAGCTCGAATGTACACTCATTGGGTTGCCGAACATGTTTAAGACTGTTGAGCCCAACATCAAAGTTTGTAGTGAATAAGTTTTGGCCGGTGATCACTCTAAGAACACTAAAAGGAAGTTTAAAGAAGGCTTTAAGAAAGTATCCAAGATGATTAAAAAAGTCAAATCAAAAAATGACAATATCAAATCTAATGACCATTGTTATCATTTTTGAATAAAAGGTCATTGAAAGTGGAACCGCAAAGTTTACCTCTAGAGCTTGAATGGAAATAAGTCTTTTGAAATTTCCACTTCATGCATCTTTATTATTGATGTTTAATATTTCTACTTTATTAGCTTGTTAGGTATTAGATATCGAATATGAATCTCATATTGTTATGAATATGGAGAAACTAAATAGAAGTAGACTGCTACAGAAGGAAGAATTTGGCCTACATGAGCAAATGTTTGTATATACATATAGGAGCATACTTATTTTCATTGCTTTTAGGCATAATATTGAAATTAGAGAAATGTTGCATTCTACCCACCATTACCAAAACATTAAATCAGCTTCGTGTTTGTAGATGAATTGTAAATGTTAAAGACAACTATTGTTCTTTTTATCTAGATAAGATATTTTATAGTTATGGTAAAATACAAAAAAAACATTTATATTCTAGTTAATGAGTCTTCTATTATAAGTATAGAAAATAAAATGTATACATGTGATAATCTAAGTAATACCTATCTCGGTACTGCAGATCAGGTCACAAATGAAAAACGTATTTTTATTTAATCATTTGACAAATGTGAATCACTAAGATCTAATCGAGATAGAGAATGTGTTAAAGGTGAATTTTAGATTATTTAAAGGAGAATGAGATTCTTTCGTAGTGGACTCCCCCATATGCACCAGTACAATGATATATTTGAAAGGAATAATCACACACTATTAGATATAGTGCAATAAATAACAAATCATGAAAACCTCTTAAAATAGTTTTGGGGTCACATATGAATTGTTGCGTGCTATACACTAAATATTATCCCATATAAATTGGTTGACAAAATTTCATACGAGTTATGAAAAGGCAGAAGGTCCAACTTGTTCACGATAAAGTTTGGGGCTCTAACGATTGTGTGAAGAGCACTGAATTGGATAAGCTTGGGGCTTAGTTCGATAAATGCATGTTTGTGGAATATCCAAAAGAGACAATTGGATATTAATTCTATAATTCCATTAAAAAGAAAATGTTTGTCTCAAAACACGCTATATTCCTACAGAAACTTTCTTTCTAGGAGAGAACAATAGGAGTAGAATAGATCTTGAAAAATTTCAAGAATCCATAGATTTAGTTAACCAATTAGATGAACTTGAGTATGATCCCTCACCAGCTGAAGACATACTCTTGATAGGGAAGTAGGGACTCCTGAGTACACGTCAACTCCATGTAAATCTTGTAAAATCATTCGACCTCTTAAAAAGTATAAATCCATGATTATTAATTAGGCTATCATTAATCGAGGATGATGAACCTTCTAATTATATAGACGTAAAGTCAAGTGTTGACTAGAAAAGAAGGCGGAGGCCATGGAATCTGAGATGAACTCAATATATGTAAACAAGGTTTGGATCTTGGTTGACGTACCTGATGAGATAAAAACCCATAAGCTGTAAATGAATTTATACGAAAAAGGTCGATATGGATAGGAACATTCATACATACAAAGCAAAGCTAGTAGTAAAAAGTTCTAAACAAAGACAACTAATTGACTTTAATGGAACCTCTCCGCATGTTCCCATGCTAAAGTCTATTTGAATTTTACTGCATATCATGACAATGAGATATAGCAAATGGATATCAAAACTATTTTTCTTAATTGGAACTTGCAAGAAGAAGTGTATATGACAAAACCCGAAAGTTTTAATTCCAAAAATGCCAACAACCTATTCAAGCTTGATCGATCCATTTACATATTGAAGCAAGCTTCTAGGAGATGGAATCTTCACTTCGATTAGATAATTAAAATGTTTGATTTTATTAAAAACAAAGATGATCCGTTTATCTACAAGAAGACGGTGGAAGCGTTTTCATTTTTTTTAATATTCTATATAGATGACATATTATTAATGGGAAACAATGTCCATATTCTTTAATCGGTGAAATTGTGGATGTCAAAGAATTTTTCTATGAAAGATATGGAAGAAGCAACTTGATCTATAAAAATAGATCCAGAAGATTGCTTAACTATCCCAATCTATATAAATAGAATCTTAAAAGACTTTATATGGGAAAAAATGAACTAAGAGTTCATTGATACACTGATGCTAACTTTCAGTTAGATTAGGATGATAGCAAATATCAATCAAGATATAAATTTACTCTTAATAATAGAGAAGTCAGTTGGAAATGTTCCAAACATGAAATAATTGTTGATTCAATATATGAATCCTAATACACTACTGCTTCAGAAGTTGTAAAAATTGTAGTCTAGATCAAGAAGTTCATCAATGAATCTGGAGGAGTTCCTAACATTGTTGATCTCATATCTCCGTGTTATGATAACAATAGAGCCATCGTGCAAGCAAAAGAACTAAGGTCTCATCAATGATCTAAACGTTTTTTAAAGTGGTATCATCTCAATAGAAAGATCATACAAAGAAATGACGTAAAGAAAGAACGAATTTTCACAAGTTATAATATTGCAGATCCATTAACAAAGAGTTGTTGCAACAAAAACATGATTGTTATGTAGACTCTTATGATATTAGATACATAAGTGATTGAATCTAGTATTATACATTAGTTCAAATAAATATTGGACGTAAACACTTTTAATATGATTAATGCATTTTATTTATGACAAGATCTATTATTTATTTGAATTACAATTATGATAAATTATATTAACAGAGTTCGTATATTCAAATCCTAGTAACTTATTAATTACAAGGAGTTATGATCGTAAGAGATAATTACATATGACTGAATCTTAAATTATTCGTAGTCGTAAGTAATAACGAGATACGTAAATCGTTTTAAAGTTAATAGCATTGGCATTTCTGACTTGTGAAATGAGTAACTGATCTGACAAGCTAAAATGTAATGTCATTTAAATGGACACATTAATCTTTTATTAGAAGAAAGAAACATTTGAGACATGCTGAAAGTTTACATTGATTACTATCTGAGTGTCAATGATTAATCTCCAACATTCGATAGTGGAGTTGGTCTTCGACTTGAGGTTATTATAGTGTCTTATATGGGAACAATCATATTTTGGTGATGTTGGATGTTGATCTGCCAGGAGTCGTTTATACGACATCATTCAGTTATATCAAGAATTATATGAAGGTTGTGAATGATCAATAGAAGATTTGTCACCCTTAGATAGTAAGGATTATGATCTGCATTTCATTCAATTAAGTTAATAATGAAATCATTGATGAAGGTATGCTTGTAGGTTCAAAAGGGTTTTCGACTTATATTGACGTAAAAGTGAGATTCACAAACTTTCATATCTTGTAATTAATCGGATCATATTGATGAAGGAATTATAGTTTCATGGTAAATGTAAAAGTTTGGTTTTGTAATACCACATGACATTTCTTGTCATGTGTGTATCCTAACATTGGTAAATGTCAATATGGGATAACGAGTGTGAAGTGGTGAAAAATTACAAATGAGTATTTTAATTTATCGATTCTGATTAGATCAAAATATGCATACAATTATTATCTTACTAGCACAAGAAAATATGCATACAATTATTATCTTGCTAGTACAAGAAAAGAAAAACCATAATTCTCTCATTCTTGTTCTCTGTATGAATTTCTATTGGAGGCTGGACAATTAAATAATTGTAGATTGCAGATCGAAATTGTTCTTCGCAAAATTTACTAAATGTATAATTCTTATCAAAGTTTTTAAAAACAATGCAGATCTTTAATGAAAATTGAAATATTGTTTAAATTTCATTGCGCATGTTAAGTAAATTCTTAACAATGGCTTGATTTTGCTTCAATAACATCTCAAAGTTGGTTATTGAATTGTGGACATCAAACTATTTCCATTGTGATCGAGTTTCTAACTAGAAGATGAGTACTTGGTGAGTAGGCAAGCAACAAAAAGACAAGTAATTCAATCTCTCGTTCATTGGAAATTCAAGTAAGTTCTACAACTTCGAACTCGATTAGAAGTATGCTAGTATTTTTTACATTATTATTCTCTTTATTCCCCTGAATTTGAGTACACTCTCGAGACTTATGCCCTAGCTGGCCTCATGCAATTTGTAGCAAACGTTCTTCCTAAACCCTCCCCTATATATGCTATGCCAATTGCATTTGGGGCAATGTGTATTGTTGTTCCCTTTCTACTTCAAGGCATCCAATTTTCTAATCTCTGTTTTTTTTTTTTTCCCTTTATTAGTTGGGCATTTGGAGGTTGAGGCTTTCTTGGCATCTGCTTTTACTAATTTTGGAGCAAAACGTGATAACACATCAAAATTACAACATGGGTTATTTCATTTAAACGATGGTTAATCTTTACACTTTGTGCTCTTATGACTCCGTTTGGATTTCATTTTATTTTGCTAAATTTTTACTTTTCGATAAAAGAGTTGTTAAGTTTGGACCACAGCAGGGTTAATCGTCTATTTACTTACTTTTGGGGCATTTTAACATTTTTTTTCAAGTATTTTGAAATGATAGAGATCCAAATGATTGGAATTTTTTTTAATCAAATTCTTTAGAATTTCTTTTTCTTGTGAATTCTACAAAATGTGTGGTTAAAAATAATATTTGACTTTCAAAAATAAAAATTTCGAGAAAATTAAACCCTGGAGACTATATATCTAAATCAATTATTCTACTTCTGTAGGTGATTTTGTACACATAAGTTGACAGATGCATGTAAAAATTTAAATCAAGGGTAGCATGCACGCATTTGGCAATCTATCTGTACAAAAATTCTATACATATAGCAAAATTATATCTAAATTGAATTTTTTTCTTGAGCCCCCACATATAATTAAATACGAGTTCTAATTTGAGCAGTAAAATTCTATCATAGTCAATAATTGAATTCAAAGTCCAAATAAATAAAAAATTCTAAAATTTCTCTGTTTGGTCTCAAAACTTTGCAATTGGTGCTCTCAAAGTGGGCCAAGCCATTCAGTTCGATATGACCTGCCCATTAAAAAAAGTGGAGATCACATGTTTTTTAACTTTTCAATTCAAAAATTAGATTTAAAAGTTTTTTATTAAAAACTTAGGTAATAATTCTACTTTTAAATATTAATAATAATATTATAAAATTAAATTAATCAATATACCTCCATCCACTTCACCTCCTCCCAGACTAGGGATAAAAAAAAAGCTCGCCGGCTAAGGCGGTTCGGGCTCGGTCGAGAAAAAGCCCAAGCCGAGCCCGACTCGGGCTTGGTTCCACCGAACCCCATTTTGGGGCGTCGGCTTGAGCCCGGCTCGACATGTGGCTCGTCACCGGCCCATGACTATGTAATTTAAAAAAAATTAAAATTTTTTTAAGTTTAAATGTATTTTTTTATATATTAATATTTATTTATTATTTATAATAGGCATAATTTGCACAAATTTTAAATACATTATAAAAAATTTCAAATTTATAACGAATTTTAAAAAAAACACGGACCGATTTGGCCGCTAAGGCTCGGGTTTAGCCTCATATTTTTGGCTGAGCTTTTGCACTGCTCGGGCCCAAAAAAGTTCGGACATGTTTTGCTCGATTCGAACCCAAGCTTTGAGTTTTAGCTCGTGACTCGGCTCAGCTTGGCTCGGCTCGTTAACATCCCTATCCTAAACCCTAAATTTTTCGTCATTTTTCTCTCTCCCTTCTCTTTCTATCTCCTTCTCTCTCCCCTCTCTTAACTCCCTAACAACGGTGCTCTTCGTTATTGCTCGTCACCTATGAGCATCGGCAGTCTCTATGCACAATGCAATACAGGTGAGTGTCGCTATATGCGCTCTCATTGATATGGCTATGGGGTGGTGATGCTATCTGCGTGAGACCATGTGAGAGCACCACACAGTCGTGGGTGAGAACGTCGTTGGTTTAGCTACGCTACGAGTAAGAGTCTCTAATAGCAGGGCTCGTCGCTGTCACTCGTCGATGACAAGCTCTGCACAGCTTCTGTGCGAGTTGCAATGCATAGGCGAGCACTGCTGCGTACACTCTCGCCAGTGTGGCTTTAGTGGTGGTACTGCTGCTGCTTCTTGCTATGTGCCATTGCTTTCTTTTTTATCTGAATCTGTGTTTCTCTATTTACATTGGTGCAATCTGTTTTATTTGTCATCTCATTTTTTCTGCATCTGTTTGGAGTTGTGTTGATGGTTGTAGTGTGGTAAAGGTGGATGAGATTATTAATGTCACGACCCGTCCCAAAATCC
>CAIGRP010027583.1:0-14782 GCA_903798385.1 Fraxinus cuspidata | reverse complement strand
AATTAAATACAAATGAACTAAAGTTCATTCAATTAGAAAATGACTAACAAGCTACAGCTATTTCTCAAAAGCAATTGGCAACATGACAATTTCCATTCATAAACAACCATTTCAAATTCGAAGAGAGTTATTTCTATTCCAATTCGAATGCCCTAATTCTATATAATTATTAAATGACCAACAATTCCCAAACTAGACTCAGATCACTAATATCAAAATCCACGAAATTCCCAAATCACTAATTTGAAACAGAAGTACTTCAAAATAGACAAAAAACATAAAAATTAAACCTGAAGGGAAGGTGATTTTTGTAGCCTGTGGATTAATGGATGCCTTCTCGACCACAACTTTTGTGACCTTTATCTTCTTCCACTGCTTGCAAACGCACCCGCGTGCAACAACGTTTTGGTGTTGTGGTCGCATGGCTCACGGGTGCACGGCGACGCTCTTCCAACATGGATGACACTCCCAGTTGAGCTTACTACGGTGCGGTCCGTCTGTCGTGTCCACTGGCGTGCGTGTGTCGTTGCGTTTTCTTTCTTCTCATCTTCGTTCTCTTTTGTAGTGGACAAAATTCATATGGATCACTAAATTGGTAATGGATCAATGACTCAATTATGAATTGAGCCTGGTTATTTTTAAAAAGGCCCACAACCCACAGCTAGAAGAATAAGCCTAAACTTTAAAAAAAAAAAACCAGAAAGAATTCCGATCGTCTTCTTCCTTCGGTTCTTCCACTTCCTTCCACAGCCCATTGTTCCAATGGAGTCCAGCACGTACAGTCGCGCCCCCTCGCCGGGTGCTGAGTCCGCCACTTTTTCTGGAGCTCATGCGTGTAAAAGAATTCTTCAAAAGAATACTTCACCATGTCTTTCCTGATATAGTCTCCAAGGAACATCACCTTCAGAAAATAGCCGGACTCTTTCTTGTTGATCAAACAGAATGAAATTGAATATGATTGCTGGGTGCAATTTTGCAACTTATGATGATGCACAATGGGACTAAGACCGATAACTTTTTCCATCTTCAAGTGAATGAAAATGATATATCAATTGATGTGCTTCATCCATGTAAAAATATCTTAATACACTATTTCAAGATTAATGAACAAATAATCCTTTTAAAAAATGTTCAATTTGTAATATAAGATAAACTTCATTTTTATCAAGTATTTGCTCTCATATTCATTCGATGGTTTTATAAATCTCTTCAAGAGATCTAAATATAAATATACACTACTAAAATTACAAGTCCATGCTAGTCTTCTCTGTAAAATACATGGATAAATTAGATCATTCACAAAATTCTCTTTAACAAATATTCAGTAACGTGATTATAGCAAATGCATTCAAATTGTTTTAATTTGTTTAATGGTCATAGAGAATGACTCTTTTTCTTTTGGTAGTTTGAATCATTCGAGAAATTTCAGAGCAGGTGAACCGTATAAAAATTTGCAGTTATTACGTCTATAAGGTATATGTCATGACACAAGAACTAATCAAATATCGAAGTGTAATGGCGTTCATCACGTATATATTTCACTTTAAATTCTTCAAGGATTTTCTAACAAAAAAACATTTGTATCTTACATGGATTAAATTTCAAATGTTCCAAATACTTGTCTAAACACTTTCCATAACTCTAAAAAAATGCAATATTGCCTACATGGCTTCTTAACATTGCTACAACTACACAAAAAATAAAAGAGATGGAAGAAACAAATTCTTAAATATTCTATTAAATAAATTTAACATGAACATTATACTTTATAAGAATATATATATATATATATAAATATATATATATATATATATAGACACGCACACACACAAGGGAATTGCCCATGTAAATATTGAACCACAAAAGTTATAATGACAGAAAAACAAGAATTCTGGGAAGATGCATAAAGAAACATATGGTTTCAAAGCTCTTTATATTATAACAAGAACTCCAATTACAACTACCTAATTAAAATTTTCATAATCACGTAGAACTTGTTATGCCTCTTCCAGGAGGCTTCGAGCATGGCCACATGGTAAAAATATGTTAGACGAATATGGGCCCGCACTCCACATTATTTTGCCCATGCGACAGTTTTGGTCGAAATGTTATAATGTTAAATGCGACAGAACTTAGCAATGACCAATTGAAGCCTATGATAAGAAGCTCCATCCATTATGATGAGGCCACATGTCTCTTCATCATACGGCTCTTGTTCATCATCTTCTACTATAAAAACTCACACTTTGTACTATCCCAAGATAATGTAAGTTATGCTTTTAACATATAAATTTTGCTCTCCCTATATTCCATACGTATTTTTCCAAAGTTGAACCCCTGCTTACATAAGTGGCTCATGTCTAAAGCACGTCCCACATTCAAATACTTAAATGATCGAGTGACTTGACCGTCCAAGTGCACGCGGTCACCTTCCCCAAGACTGAAGTAGGCCTCGCGTGTCTAATGATTTGTCCTAATGTGCGAGAGCTGGCTTATGTAGATGAGAGAAACCTTGAGATTTTTTGGCCACTTCCACTACAAAAAAGAGGTCAGCGGATTCATGGAGAGGTCGAACCCCTATGGAGAGGTCAATCCCATACGGCGGGCTGAGCATCAAGGCTGAGGCAAGGCAGTAAAGGCACTGTAAATTATCTTTCGTACAAGATCATTCATTTATGGTTGTTGTGACAACACATTCTACCAGCAGCTCTACCAGGTTAACACGTAAAGTCTAGTTCCTATATGTTATTCTTAAGGCTACAAACCGTCACAATAATAAATGCGTCAAAACCTAGGACTAACCAATTGAAGCCTATGATAAGAGGCTCCAGCCGTTATGATAAGACCATGTGTCTCCTCATCTAACGGCTCTTACTCACCCTCTTCTACTATAAAAGCTCACATTTTGTGACATTCCAAGGTAATGAAAGTTTATGCTCTCAATGTATAACTTTTGCTCTCTCTCTTATTCCGTAAGTATTCTCCAAAACCTGAACTCCTGCTTACATATGTGGCTCATGTCTAAAGCACATCCCACATTTAGATACTTATATCATCCACCGATTTGACCATCGGAGTAAACGCGATCGAATCCCCCACCGTTGGAGTAGGCCAAGTGTGGCTAAAATTTGTCCTAGTTTGCAAGGTAGGTTTACATGGATGCAAGAGGCTTTGGGATCTATTGGTCACACCCCCTACAAAAAACGAGGTCAAAAAATGAGGTCAACATAACTCACAACTAGAACAACATAATCAACATTTTACCAAGTTAATAAACTTAATTCAACTAATATAAAATTGCATAAATAAAAAGAAGAAATGATACCAAAAACTTTCTAAGTAGTGACACCATATAAGGCACTAGTATGTCAATGGCCTCATTGAATGTTGAATGTTAAAGAATGTGTAGATGTTTATTTTGCCCAAGTCAACATGCCACCAAATCATTAAATCATCAAAAGAAAACCAAAATAAGAATCACAATCTTGAATATATACATGAAACTCCCTATAATGTAATCAAAATCCCAAACTCAAAATCGAAAAAATAAACAATACCCAATGGAGCAAAATATCTTTCATACCATCCTTCCGCACACAGTAATATTATCAGCTATCTATTAGCTCTGGATATTGGCTTAGACATGTGNCCTTTCATATTAATGAAGCTTCAATACTACAAAGTTAGCCTCTTTATGTAGGCATGAATGGAGAGCTTTAGATTGTTGTAGACTACAAAAATCATCCAAAGATCAATATTTAAGACTTTATAATTTCAAACTGTAGTTTTTTGTTTTTAATGTAAGACTTCATGTTCCAAGCCATTTTAATGTTGTGGTCTTCTATAAACTTCAATGTTCTGTCAATATTGACAATTAGTCTTTTGACTTTTAACAAAAATAAATAATATGAGGTAGAGAAAAATTGGTGCATCTGAGCTTGGTAGGACTAGTTTAGCGGGATCAAGGTTTATTTCCATCGAACCACTCAGTTTTCCTCAAAAAATAAATATAGAGTTAATTTTGAACATTCTCTAAATGATTTACGGTTGTACTCACTACAGTTTTTTTGTGAATTGATCACGTGATAATAGAAAGATGAAATAAATAAAATAAACAAAAACACCAAGATTTACGTTGAAATCCAAGATGGAAAAAAATCATGGGCTGGGGAGGAGAATTTCGCTATAATCAATAATGAATGTATTTACAAATCAAGATCTCAATACTCTCAATCAAGATCTAAGGCTCTTAAAATGTTGTATGAATGTTGTATGAATGTTATATTTCAATATAAGGTGTGCCTGCTTATATATAAACCTTAAAAATCGAGTTATAGATAAACTGAAGTGGAGAAAATGCGTGAGAACACGAAACGGGCCTAAGCCGGATATGTACATTGTTCGAGTGACAGGAAGGCACCAAGTTTCTGCTAAATTTTTTACAACGCTGCTCGAGAGCCACGGCTAGCGGCCAGTTAGCGAAATTGAGACGTCTTTTTCTCCCCGATCCATAATTTGATATCTTCAAAACTACTTCAACCAAAACTCAAATTTTCACTAGAATTTGAGTCACATTCCAACAAATTTCTACCTTGAACCAAATTCCAATATAAGGAATTTCGAAATACATTTCCAAAGTAAACATTACTCCACCTCTTCCAAACAAGCGCCAATAAACTAAATCAATAACATATCAACTAAATTCAAGCAATGCTCAAACTTAGCAATGAAAAGTTGTTTGGTTATCATATCAACATGATTTTCCTTGGCATCAACTCTACTCACTACAATATCACCACAAACAATCAATCACGCACAAAGTGATACATCACATTAATGTGCCTAGTCATCTCCTGAGACATCTAATCCTCAGCAAAAAAGATAGCATTCTAGCTATCACAATATTTAAAAAATTTCAAGTCTTTACTGATTTCACCAATCAATCCCTTCAACCACGTAGCCCCGTACATGCCTTTGATGTAAACAATGCTATCGTATCTTTCCAGCTGATAGCACATCCTCCAAGGATAAACACATTTCCTATAAGTGATATCCTCTTATCAAGATTCCTTCATAGTCTGAATCCACATAACCAATGACTATCTGTATTTCTACCAAAATCAAGCAACTTTCCAATGTTCATTACTAGGATTTGCCATGAATTTACTTACAGCACTGACTGCATGTAGCGATCTCACTGCACTTGAATAAGGAACACGAGACACATCACTCTTCTATTTCAAGAAAAATACCCAAACTTTCCTGGAAAAATTATCAATCATTGTCAACAAGTAATAACCACCTCATTTAGAAGGCACCCTAGCTGGTCCCCATAGACCTGGATGAATTTACTCAAATGTTCCCTTTGTGTTGTGTCTTCATTTAGTGAATCTGACTTTTTTCTATTTTTCAAAGATACAAGTTTCACAAAACTCCATCTTACTGGTCTTCTGCCCATCAAGAAGTCCACTCCTACTCAATTTTTCCATACCATTTTAACGCACATGCTCAAGTCATACATGCCAAAGTTTTGTAACTTATTCATCTATCAAAGAAATGGTAGTAACTGCTGCATCCCATATAACTGTAGAACCCTACAAAATGTACAATTGAATAGAGCTTTTATGTTTCTTCATGGCAACAAGAGTACCCATGCTCACCTTCACCGGTGTATCTATACCCTTTTGAGTCAAGTGTGCCCAAAGATATAAAATTTCTCTTCAATTCTGGAATGTGCCTAGCATCTGTAAGTGTATAAATAGTCCTATAGAACATTCTGACTAAACCAACTCCTGCAATTTTACAAAGTGTATTATTTCCCATAATCACAACACTTCTGACACCTCCTCATATGTTGTAAAACAGCTCCTGTTGGGACACATATGAATGAACAAGCCAAGTCTAGAACCCAATCCTTATAAGGTTTAGGACCAATGTCAGAAATCACGAGACACTCTCATTCACTTCGCCCATCTTTTACAACACCTGCTTCTACTGTATTTTCAGGTTTCTTTCCTCTATTTGTAGCAGCAACCATTCTCTTGTTCTTCAAAGAATAGCAATCAGCTTTGATATATCCCTTTTTCTTAAAAAAGTGACATACTTTCTTTGTATGTCTAAATTTTGATCTTCCCCGACCAAGCCCTCATACTGACTCACATATCCTCCTACAAGATACCTTATATTTTCCTTAGACAATAAAGTATCATAGACCTTATCCACATTGAGAATATCACGACTATAGAGTATAACATCTCTAAAAGTCACATATGATTGTGGCAAGTCCTCCTCATCATAGTTAAGTGATGAGCTACGATTTCTTTGAACATAGTTAAGTGATCATCCAATGACGTACCTTCAAACTTCCGGTGAGAATACAAGCGCTGCTTCAAGTGTAACTTACTGATCAAACTCTTTGTCCTGCAAAGCTGCTCCAATTTCAACTACAATAAAGTATCACTTTTCTCCTTTAGAACATCCCTAGGAATTTTATTTGATAGATGTAAATAAATTTGTGATTGGACTTTCCAATCCTTATGCTGATTTTTATCTTTCGTCTAGGTTGAATGCATCTTATCAAAGCCTAGAAGCCTAGAAAAAGAAAGTCCATCTACAGTATTTTATCAAGGATCGTTTGCTTCTGATTTCGTTTCAGAGTTTGTCTGTTGATGCGCATGCTAAGAAAACTTATTCCTTTCATTATGAAATAACTTTTTATTCTAGCATAATACATCAGTAAGTTTCATATTTTGTGATTTGTGAATTTATCTTATCATGGGATGTTCAATATTCAAGCAACGATAGGGATTGCATCAAATTTTGTAAATTTTTTTTTTGTTTGATGTCTGATTCTGGTTGAGTAGAACACACTATACCATTATATGTTTTCTAAACATATTGTGCGATTTTCAAAATTTTTAGGTTTCTACATTATCCCAAATTTCCCCCATTCTATTTTGTACTCGCATAGAAACACTGTGTTATTCTAAACACATACATAATCATCTGAACATGAATATGTATGTTTATCAATGTAGGCTCCATAAATCGTTTCTTAAAATTTCTTGCCAAACATAATAGGAGTAAGCACTAATATGCCGACTTTAGCTTAAAATACCGACTGCCCTACTTATACACGACCTTTGAGTTTTGTCCAACATATTTTAGATTTATAATTTTTGTACGGTGCGTCAATTTTATTTTATTTTATTCTTTTTACCGTCTATAGGAGCTTACCTTTGAAGTAGACCCAAATCATCATTCTATAGTCAGTGTCGAGATAGTTTGTTGATTGCCTGATTTGAAGGAAATATTTTAACGTTCAAACTAGGTAACTTCTAGTGCAAGACTATTTAAATAGAACCCAATATAAATATATGTTCTAAGCACTTGATGCAATGTTAATTGAACCTGTGACATTACATCCAGATTCAATAACATTTTTGTATAAAGAACTATAATGACACTAAGGATTGAACAAGAATCGAAATGTGTCATTGTTTATTGAGTAACTCGATAACCTTGCTTTAAATTATGTGTCCTTCCATTGGTCTATATATTACATCATTAACTGTATCAAACTAAGCAGGTAATGTTACTTGCAGCATCTCCGTATGTTGTATAAAACATCTATGATTGTAGTGATCTAAACTTCATGCTTATGTTGATGGTTCTTATAAAACGTCGTTTTTCTTCTATCCATCCTTCATTCATTCATTATCATATCAACAAGTTCAACATATTTACAACAAACCGTACAAGTAGTCCAAACAAATCTGTTCCGCTAGCTAATTATGAAGACGTTTACTACATCCATAGCTGCACACAACCAACACATTATTTCACATTCATGGAAGGGACACATCCAGATTCAAACACATCATAAAATAGGATTATGAGATATCACACATTCATGTGTCTTTGTAATTTTATTAGTAATACTATAGATTAACAGCATAACCGCAAGCAAAAAAAAAGATACGAAAAAAGAAAAGGGTTTTGGGAAGGGAGGGGGGGGGGGGATGGGATGGGGATGAATGCATACCCAAAGAATGAAATGCCCCAAAAAATATATTATGACCTGCTCCATTTCAGATAAGAATTCAATTTTTACATATATGTCCAACAAATTAGTGATGTTAATTGTTAGAAAAATAAAATACCAAACTTATGATGGAGGTACTGGTACACTTATCTCACATAGTAGACACCTTTAGATTCTAAAATGGTACAGGGTGTGCAAAAAAAAATTTTGCATCAAGATCGGGACATACAGTACAATACAATGAATCCTCGTTTTTGTTTACTACTCTCAGCAATTGCCCTCAACAAAATGTTGTCTCGTGATGAATAACAATCACCAGCAGAGCATGAAAAAAATCGGCCTTAGAAGACGTATAGCAAATCTGAATAACCCAACTTGATCGAGACTTACAACTAAGGAACTAGAACTACGGCAACAACAAACCCAAAAAACAGTCAAGCTCTGATGACTGAAATACAGGCTACACTGAATAAATCATAAAACTAACGATGTCTCCCAATGGCTTTACCACAAAGTAGAGCATTGGAAGGAATGCCATATTCATTGGCAAAATTGGGAACTGAATTGTACACCCTCAGATAAAATTGTTGTCCAAGGTATTGCCTTTCCCACATTGCAGATCTCACATTCCACATTCCTTGGTTGTCCAAGGACACCAATATAGCTGTCCAAGAATTGGGATACACCTGGACGAAATGTCACGCAATACATTAGATTTTGTTGTGTGTGATGTGAATGAAATATATTATTGCAGTGTAGTTGATTGTAACTATGTCAGTAAGATGAATTTAGGAGAAATCAACATGTTAAAATGAATGTATGGTCATACTCAGATGGATAAGATAAGAAATGCGAACTCCAAGTGAGTTTAAATTAAGGAAAGTACAACTCATGTAGTTGGGACAAGTTTTATTTAGACTTTAAGATACTCCCCATTCATATAAGTGACTCGATCTTGGTGGAGCTAGTTAGGAGAGGAAATACATACCAAAATAGGACATGGCATGCTGTAATCGTATTTACTTCAAAGATGCTCAAGTTCATATAGGTAGTGCGATCCCCATAGAACAAGCAAGGAAAGACATGCCAAAATAAACATGGTGTGTAGTTCTTGAGGGTCTATTTACTTTTAATGTCCTAGTAAATCTAGCAATAAACTATATGGAGCAGAAAAAAGGGATTCATGTAACCAACTCCAAAATTGTTGGGAACAAGACTAATTTGTTGTTGTTGATACTTAATTGTAAGCTGTGAGCAGAGTTGTAATGGAAAAAATTTTGGAAATGACCCTATATATAACTGAGTGAAATTTGGAGTTACCTGTGTCGTGTGTCTGGTCAGAGCATCAACAAGATTGTATCCCTTTCTGCTGTCGTGTGTCCATTTTCCCGATCCAAACCTGATGTTTGTAAGAAGAACAGCAATTTACAAACTCATTCTTTCGTGTTAATTAATTACAAGTTCATGAAGATATGGTGTCTTACCCTACAACCCAGAAATCGTAACCATCAAGATGCCAAGACTGCATTGTGTTCTCATTATTTTGAAAAACAACTTCAATGAATTCATGATGAGAAGCTGGCATCACGGATGTAGCTAGGTGAGGCGAACCACCAGAGGGAACAGTTTGGATGGAATTCAAGCTAAAAATGCCGGAGATGTTGAAATAATCGGCAAGCTTTACAGGGGTGTCTGCATTGGTGTGAGAGACATCGTTTACTGCATATCTCTGTTTCCCGTTGATAATAGGAGCCGAGTTGGCAAGCCTAATTATCCGTGATGGTGTAATACCTCCGTAATGGAAAGAACCCTGAGGGTTCGGCCTTGCAGCATTAGATGTCAGATTCCACCTGCATTTGACATCAACTTTTATCATTTATGACTTGTTGCCAATGATTTAGTTGCTTTAGATCTTCTAATACAATCAGAGGCAAGAAAATAATTCATATAGCCAACCCCAAATTTATTAAATTTATACATATTATCTAGTGAAATTATTGTATAAGCAAGAAACAATTCCAAAGTCTCACATCATAGGCAAAGTACAAAACTCAAATGATGTTGTATTTGACATAGTACAATGTCTTGATTTATAGTACAGAAAAATTAAAATTCTGCGAGGGTGTACCTGTAGCTTCTGGCTTGGTCAATGGACCAGATTATGTCATCAGTGGGGCCAGCCGGCAGTGGTCCAGAAACAGGAGCCTGAGAGTTTGTATAGTGCAACACGGCTGTGGTAGTAAGAACTCTTGTTGTGAACCTTGT
This sequence comes from Fraxinus cuspidata, assembly GCA_903798385.1. NCBI lineage: Eukaryota > Viridiplantae > Streptophyta > Magnoliopsida > Lamiales > Oleaceae > Fraxinus > Fraxinus cuspidata. The sequence continues at coordinate 4,473 of CAIGRP010027583.1, read as the reverse complement.
AGATGCAACAATGTAATAGTCTTTCGGAGGCTGATCCAAGGTGACTAGAACAGATACAGATTGACCGACATGCACATCAAGAGAATCATATATGTTCTGAAGTACATTTGACCCTTCAACCTCGACTAACTTCATTTTATGCCCCTGAATTCTGAAGTTAAAGGAAGTGGATAACCCAACATTTGAAATCCTGAACATGTAGGTTTTACCTGGAAATTTAGCTAGACAGAATTAGGAATAGAACTGGAACAAATTTACATCATTCTGAGAACATGAAGGCGTCGCAACTTAAATACCAAAACAATGAAGATTACCTTGGTCACAACTGAAGGAAGACTGACCCTGCCCATTTATGAGGATTCCATCGGGGAAGGGCAAAGACTTCCCAGAATCAAGTGTTAGCTGCAAGCCCTGCAACATATTGCCATTGTTATTTGAAGTGTATATGACAAGAAAAAAATTAAACGTGGAAACAGGTACAATTTCTTGAATAAATTTTCATTTCACATTGCATTTTGGAGATAAATCACTTCCTTTCAACTTCTTTAACAGAAGCCATCCTTCTTATCAAAGTCCCAGAAGTAACACGAGCCTGGGGTAAGAATGTCTAAATTTAACATCTTTTTCTATCAGTGTTTGCCGTTTCAAAATGGTCTTTTTGAGAAGAACATACACCTTGAACTTATCTATACTTAAAAAATTTGGAGCTTATGGGCTGATACAATTATTTTTGCCAAACAAAATAAAAACAAGAGGGGCTACTTTATTGGAAACCAAAATTTCACAGGTACCTGGATTTATTCTAATCTATTCAACCAACAAGTAGAGAATTTTTGACTTCTTACTAAATACTTCATAGTGAAAGAGCTTAATAATTAAAAAAAAAAAACGAAAAAATAAATAAATTGAAGGATGCTATAACTCAATTTACAGGAAAACAAAGTTCAGCCATTCTACCTTAATTACAGTAAAACCAATAAATACACAATGAGCGATTATATTCAACTCTCACCTTGTGACTCGTCTTGTACCAATCACCAATGAGTAAACAGAAATCTCCGGCAGGTTTGGCATATGGAACTGGAATGACCGATCTTGCATAAACATTGAGGGCTCCAAACCCTCCAGCTGCTTTGTGCATCAGAGTTGATGGAAAGTAAGTGTAGCTTCCAATTTGATCTTTAGTTTGAAACTTGTATGTGTAGTTTGAATTCGGAGGAATCGGGCAGTTAGTTCCTAAAACACCATCTTGCCAAGAATTCTTCCTCTGTTTGATCCCATTCCTAATAGTAGAATTCAAGTCACTTGTAAGTATACATCTTATGCAAAATTCTTGATAATAAACACGGTAAACATGGCCGAACAACCGATGTGATTCTCAAATGGAAATAGTCTACTGAACTTGAACCCGCACTAAATGCAATAGGATTTAAAATCACCGGTATAGAGCCAGGGTTCACTACATAGGCAACTAAAGTTCCAATATTCCTAACAACGTACATAACTATATTTTCCTAATTGGAAATACATAGGTTGACAAATAATTACTACTATAATAAAAGTCGTAGAGTAATTAACTTGACCGCTTGTAACAAAAACTAGAGGATGTTAAAAGTTTCAAGAGAACGGGACTCACCATGTTAAGAGGAAAGGCTGATCCAGCTTATTGATGAGATTAAGGATTATATTGTCGTTAGTCACAAGATCAAGTTTAGGACCAGGGAATTGACCATTGATGAGGATCACCTTCAAATATAGACATCAAAATCTCAGAAAATTGGAATTTCTCACCCAAAAAAAAAAAATAAATAAATAAAATAAAGGATCACCTTCAAATATAAGCATTCAACAAATCAAGCTAACCACTACATAATGGGAACCATTACTGACCTGTTGAGGAACACCTAGTGGAGAAATTGTTCCATAAGTGACTGTCCATGTAAAATACTTGTAAGCATCCTCTGCATTCACCACAGAATCACTCCAAAAAACCAAAATTGTAAAAATCAATGGGAAAAACACCATTTTCTTCATTGAACTAATCAGAACCTATACACCTGCAAAAATCCCACTTCATATATCAAGCATTTTCAAATCCATTGCAAATTTTCTCAGATCCAAATTTTAGCAAGTATGCAATATATTCCTTCAATGCCCTGAATATGGAACTTGAAATCTTTGAAAAAAGGCTTATATCAAATGCATAGAATATGTTCATTGGTTCTAAACTGCAAAGCACAAAAATACTGAATCTTGAAAGTATGAAGACAATCTCGGTTAAAGCATATAATATACTCTCCAATTTATCTGAGCAAAACGAAATGAGAAACACACTTGTTGCTCCATGGTGGTCGATCAATCTCAAATTCTCAACAACAGTGACCAAAAGCATAGCACATATATGGGCAAAAAGAAAAGATAAATGTAGGAAAATTGGCACATACCAAGTTTTTGATTTGCTTGAATACAGTACAGCAAGAAAAAGCTAATAAATATTTCTGCAAAATCTGTCTGTTTACCCGCCCCCGTCACTGCCGCTAGCGAGTTAATGTTAGTGTAATATATATATAAATAAAATCTACCGACAGAGTTTGAGAAAGAAGGCTGCACTGCACCGGGTAGGCCCACACATAGCCAAGTGCCAGCTTTCAAATTTCACGCGTTTCCGCGTAGTGAGGAATTGCTTCGTTTTCAAAATTTACTGTATTGCATTTTGCTTTTATTTTTCATTTTATGCAGGAAAATATGAAAAGAAAACGGCGTTTGACTGTTAAATTTCACTGTTCACTGTCGGCGTAGGAATCCCTTGAACATAAGCAAGCTAAATCAAATTTGGTTTTAATTTTTTTGTTTAATTGAAAAAGTTCTTTATCTGATAGAAGCATTTGTATAAAAACCACCAGAATCAATCGGAATTGGATTAAGTTAGCGGATTATTTGGGTTCTTAAAATCATATTTAAATTAACATCATCACTCCTACAAATAAATCTAATTATTTGCTCTTTGAGGCATAGCTCGGTGATGCAATGACAGGAGTGAGGTAATCTCTGCTGAGCTGGCAGTCGCAGTGTAAGGGTTCAATTCCTACCTCTTACAAGGTATGAAATTGGACTCTTTGTGAGCATCAGTATGACAGTTCTTGTACCTTAGCATGTTGAAGCACATCCTACGATTTATCTCCTCCACAATGCTCTAGGGATGGGACGGTGGGAATATTCAAAGTTGGAGTTCAACCTTTTCGTTTTATAAATCTAATTATTTTACCTTATCGTGTAAGAATAGAATCTAGGATTTATTGGGAATGATACAAGGTTTATTTGGGCCGATGGGTACCTTTACACATTTTCAATTCATTCGTATCAAGAAAATGTCTAACCTATAGAATAGGGTCAAAATGAATCATTATTAGTTGTAATCTATCATGGATTTAGATGGCAGATTTCTTGATTCATTACATATGAGTAACGTTGAAAAATATTAGTTGTACATTAAAAGTTTGACGTTGTTGTTGACACCTTATTGTTTTTAAAAAAGAAGTGCTGGGAGGGAAAGTGTGTGATTTTTAAAACTATCAATGTGATGTCGTCATGTGGTACAATGTAAAAGATAATGTAAAATTTAATTTACGTGTAGCATGATTCGAGTAACGTTACTTGTCTAATTATCACTAATATGCATAGCAACTATCACATTCACATAAACAGGTGATCATTGGAACAACACCATCGGAGAATGAATCAAGAGATTTGATGTCAATGAAATCGATGATGATTACAACTTTTAATGAATAGCATTTTTTGATTAAAATGGTTAATGTCCATTACTTTTTTCTTTTAAAAAAAAAAAAACGATAAAACAAATATAATCATGTCAAACAGTGCATAAAATTACTATTATTCCGTGGAGACATTGTGATATCCATTCTATAATGCTTGTTTCGGTGTATATAAATTATAATTAAGTAATGGCTCACAACATGTTTGCAGCCCCTGTTTAGTAATGATAAAATCCAGATTTTAATTTGAATTAAACTTAACTATTAATTTTAACCACATATAATTTTTTTAATCATACATTTCATCAACTTTTATCAAGATCCACTAAAAATTTAATTTTAATCATCACTAAACATGAGCTGAATAAAAGAGGAATAGTAGTTATAGATAATAAGAAATATGAAAGTACATTTGAGTATTTGCTCTTTTTTGTAAACACGCACGTAATCCATTCGCTTAAACTTGAGTAAGAATTGAAACCAATACATAATTTCAAATCAGTGCCAATAATTATGCGGACCCATCAATCTATCCCATGCCTTTGAATACTTTATGGGAAAGCAAAAGTTGGTGAATATACAGCCAAAATAGTAATAATAATATTTTTTTCCAGTTAAAAAGATAAGATACACTACCTCCACCCCATGTGAGATGTTGGATCCAATGGCAGAGTTCGATTCCCCGCAATGTGGAATT
>CAIGRP010027579.1:0-10648 GCA_903798385.1 Fraxinus cuspidata | reverse complement strand
GAATTAAGAAAAAGATCAAACTGACTCTTTCCAATTGAACAAGATTAACCAAATCTGTCCAATGTAGAAATAGAAATCAAATTTCGTCTAAAAGATGATACCGCAAATACCTTTATCATATTAAAATCATAACAAGTTTTTAACAATAACTTAAAAGTCCTTATAGCCTCAACTTTAATTGATTTGTCATTGCCCCCACATCGATGAATCTTTCTACATCAATTGGCTTTGACAGTTCAGGCAATCTCGTATAAACACACTTATGTGAGTAGTGGTATCGAAATTTATCCACCAAGTATGTCTAGGTATTGAAACTACATTAACGTCAAAACAAACCAAATGAAGAGTATTTTTCTTTACACGCCAAGCGAGGTATTTAGTACACTCTCATTTTATGTGTTCCAAATTTTTACAAAAGTAACAACCAGATAATTGATCATTTTCAGGCTTTTGCTGTTTCTTTTGAACGGAATCAGATGCAGCTTCATTATTCCTTGTCCTTAAAGGTACTTACCAAATGAGTACTTCCAGATCTCTCTTGTTATAGACTTTCTTCTTCTTACACACAATTTTGAATGTGCTCATTAAGAGTCCACTTCCCATTTTGACAATTGTAACTGACCTTAAACTTTAATAGAAATAGAAATCAAAACTAAATGCACAATTAAGTCATCAGACAACTCAAACTTTAATACTTTTAGTTTTGAATCAAGATGAGACATATCCATGATGTACTCCATTATGTTTTCTTTAACCTTATACTTTAGTGAAATCAAGTTTTCCAGAAACGTACTAGTTTCAAATTATTACCTTTTTTAAAGCAATTTTTCAATTTCTTTAAGAAATTTCTTGGCAGTAGTTACCTCATCGGACACAACGCTCCTGAATGTTGCTGGAATTCCACGCTTCATTATCCTAAGACTTATGCGGCTTGAACGGTTTCACTTATCCAAGTCCCTTTTTATTAGGGGAATTTTTATTCGTAAGATTAGTGGGTTATTCAGTCCTTAATGCAATGTCTAGATCAATGTCACCATAAACGATACAAATGTTCTCTTCCCAACTCTCAAACTTGGGTTTATGCATGAAAAGTGTATTGATTATAACAGATGTTGTAGAAGTAGATGGATTAACCGAATAGAAAACTTAAACTAAATAACATGTTCACGTAGGAATTCTTATTGGACAATCAATAATTTTAAATAATGGTGAACCCTATCACAAGAGACCATGTACAACATTGATATTTAGTCTTTGTACAGAAATACCAACTTGTAAGTGGCACTCTTGGTGTAGTAATATAATATTGACAATAAATTCAGTCAAACATCAAGTCTATCTTTCGATCGACTCAATGTTCACATATTGAAAATTTTTACAATTGGCATATATTTATCACCACAGGTGTGTAAATAATTTGGTCAAATATTAACCTTCATTTGGGCCCGTTAATACCTGCATGAATTACGTATACACAAAACTTCTAAACATTCCAAAAAAAATTAATTATGGCAAGAGATGTTACTTTAGTAACATGTTGATTCAACTAGTTTATTTTAGAGAATTAGTAATTCGAAATAAATTTAAAGTACCAATATTTGAAATTGATTGCCCCATTAGTCATTTTATTTATTCATTCATTCTTTTATTTTCACAAAAAATAATAAATAAATGAACATCGATGCAGCGCCTGCGGCGTAAAGAAAAAATTGACTTTCTCACTTATAGATAAGAAAAAGTTGTACTATCAAAATTAAAAAGTTTCAACTTTAGATCACACCCATCGCCACGCGAAAGATGTTGTCAACTCCAATCTTTAAAAAATATTGATCAAAAAGTAAATTCGATTTGCACGAGAGGCTGGGACATCCAATCCACATACAATTTCAGGTACATTCTTTCTTTCACTTTTTCACACAAAAACACATTTAATTGTCGTTGATGGATTACCCTCTCTGCCTTTCTTAATTCTTTTATTTCATCAAGAAACTCCAAAAAATTCTTAATTAAAATTCTCAAAAAATCTGAAATTTTTAAAATTTAGGGCTAAAATTCACTTCCCCAAATTTAATATATGAATTTCAATCAATTCTTCCTTAAATCTTAATGATTTAACATAGAGTTGGTTCTGATACCACTTGTTAAAATTTTATGAAACTTTAAATATTAAAACTTGAAAATCTAATTATTTTATTACCAATATCCTCCATGTCAAATCATTAAGAAAATTAATAATGCGGAACATGCTTTAATCTTTGGGAATAATTTTTTATTATTGGATTTTGATTTCGAATATTAAATCTTGATTATTGACTCTTTTTGTTCTTAAGTTATTGATCTTGATTTTTGCTTCTTGCTTCATAATCTTGATTATCTTGTTCTTCAATTTAATTGCATCAATCATTTTTCTTGATTCTTGATTGTAATCTAGATTATTGATTGTGGGTTTCTTGATCTTCTTCTTCAATATGCTTTCTTTATTAGTTTTTGTGTTGATTGGATGACACAAAGAATGAGAAGTTGCATATGAATTGGAGATCACAACCATATTTATAGTTTCCATATATATTTGGTCAATTGTCAAATATAACTCTAATGGATCTGATCTCCACACATATAATAGGGCTCATACTTTATTTAGATGCCATAAACCCAACAATTTAATTCTTTAATAAATCATTTTAATTGGGCTCAATTCTAAAATAATCTTATACACAATTAATTACATATGTAGGTTCACATGATAAATTAATAAACCCAACAAGTCATACACCAAAAGTTACGAATAACCTATGACGATCTGACTACTTACCTGTGCCAGGTAAGTTTGTCCATTTTGTGTAATATTTTCTTCATTTTCTTGTTTGTCTCATTTTCTCAAGTTTCTTCTCTTTACCTGTTTCTTTCTTCATTGGTTGCTGTGCCTTTCACTCTCTGATAGAGAGTAGGATTGGTGCAATTTTCTCAATGATAGATTCCCATTTATAGGGAGCAAATTAAGGGGAATTCAGTATTATATCTGTTTGGACTGATCCATAAAGTCAATAGATAGCACTTCACACTATTAAAAAGGAAAAAGAAGTAAAGTCTTAATTTTGTTCCGTCGTGTGCAGTCTAATGCCATATACCAAAGGTGCACTTCGAGTTAAAACAAAGTGATAAATTCTTGCACCGATTGAAAGGCTAGTCCATACCTCAGTGCAAAAATAGTTCTAGAAGTGGGTGTTTGGTGGATCGGTCCAGAGATTTCAAGTTCATGATCAACCATTAAACTTCGAGTATTTCGTGAATGGAAATTTCATGTCATTTTTGGGTTAAAATGCCCACCCATAAATGGTTCACAGAATTTTCTGTAGTTTTCAATTTTACTGAAAAGTATTCTGTTGATGTTGCCAGATGTTAACCATTCAACAGCTTTATAGAATCTGTACTGTCTAACGGGATAATTTTAATACTAGCAGTTTATTTTCATATGTAAGTTTCCCATTTCTTCCAGCAGTAGTAAATTTAAAATTTACCCTTTATTTTGTACTGATCTGACTGCAAATATGAATTCATGTTGTTTTTTAAATCAATGTTTTCCTTGTATATTCCCACTTTGGCTTCCTATAGTTAATCTCTAGCACGAAGAATATTATGGCGGGGAACTCTGATGATGCCGATAGCAACTCTTTTTTGTTGGATGATAACTCAAGGTATCGTAAAAACAAAATTTTTTTTCTTTCTAGAATCCTAAAATTTATGTTCAGATATTGACTATTTTGGTTTTGTTGGCATAACATCTCTTTCTCAGTTGATGATATTAGCAGTTCTCTTCAGGATTCGAATTTTTACAAGCGGAGCTGCTTAAACATCCATCCTTTCAGTTTTTACAGTAATAAGTCTCTTTGTTTCTCTAGTCCTGCCAATCCCATGATGCAAACTCACCCCAAGATTCTTTTGCTAGATAGATTTCGACTTAAATATATCATCTACACAAATGTATAATTACTCGATTAGATTGTAAAATTCATAGGTTTAGTCGAATAGATAGAACGGGCATAGATGAATATTTCGATCTAGATAGTCCTTCCTCTAGGAGCATTCTTTGTAGCAACTAATGACCGAAATGGTCTCTGGGAAGCAGCTACCTCTAGCCCCCCAAATTTCGGTTGTATAAACACAAGTATCTTGTCAGTAGTAAAAAAGTGGCTGTTTGGGTTCAGCAATCAGCATATATTAAGTGTGAAATTATTATTTATTTATTCTTTTTCTTGAATTGCTGCCTATTCTTGTGTTTTTGTTTTCCAATTTCTGAAAATGAGAAATGTTAAATGTGCACGGGGGGCATGTACACGGTCAACCCCCGTGTACATGTAGCAAATCTCTTCTCAAAATAAATGTTCTAGGTTTACACTTTTGCCTACCGAAATTTGAAAAGTGGTGTCAAAATAGATAGTCACGTATGCCTGGGAGACGGGGCTTGTGACAAGCCCAATTCTGTAAGGGCCACAGAGAATTGTGGTAAGCAGGCTTGGTCCGGCCTATCAAACCTTAGAGGGGCCATCCTGGGCCTCTTTGACGATTAATTTAGAGAAAATTAGGCTCACTGTTACTTTAAATCTTAATTTTAAAATATATTGTACTTGTTATTTTATATTTTAAATACTGTTTACTAATTTAGTATTAAAAATATTACTGATATGGATTAATGTCTTTTGTTTTTACTCACATCCAATAGCCGTTTAGAAGTTTAATAATTAGGGCGATTTTGTTTAATTTTTATTTGGTGCACGACAATTAATTCTCGTAATGGTTTTCAATTTTTGTTTATTGTTGCATTTATGATCCCAACTTCTTATCATTAACCTTTACATCTTGTTCCAAAAATCTATGAGGAGGGCACAAAAAGACTTAATTCTCTTCTTGTTTTTAATAAAGCAAAATACAAACGTTCGATATAAAAGGTTATCATGGATGATATGTGCTAATTAATGAAAGGTTAAATATAAAAGTGCAATGAAAAATATTAAGAACATAAATATGACAATAAGCAAAGATTAGAGAACTTCATTTTAATTAAAATTAAAATGTGGAGTACCAAACAAAAATTGTGGTGTGAATATGATTACCATAGTAATTACCTTTCCTAAATAATTTCTTAATTTCTTGCCCCCATATTATTCACAATTGAAATCAACCATGTCCGATCTCCCATGGAATCCCCAATTCTTATACCCCAAACACGCAGAATAAGGTGAAGCCACAAAAGCCATAACCTAAAGTCACATCCCCATGGACACATAAGGTCACAATATAAAGAGTCAAGTTACTTAAATAGGTTTATGAGTGTATATTTTTTAAATAAAAGTCACAACTAGTTACATGAAGGTCACTCAACTGCATGCATTGTGAGATAATATTTAGTTGAGGTCATACAATGGAATTTAGAAGTCACAACTACCAAGTCAAATGGAGAGGAATAATAACTCGAAAATCGAAAACTAAACAAGTCACAATCAAATAAGATACACGAAAAGCGTGTGATTGCGTCCTATGGACTCAAGAACTTTGTTAGGCCAATTGAAGGTCACACATGAAATAGATGACACGGTTAGAAAAACTAAGGTCACCAAGAATACATGCACTGGAAGATAGCTATGACGTTAAAATCATTAATACTTAGGTTCGCAGCATAGTTGGATGGAAGACATTAAGTAACAAGGATTTAGAACTTTGAGGGTCACAAGACGATGACTCAAGTATAATAATAATATAGCATTATGATTGTTCATTTTCATATAAAAAGTCACAACTAGTTACATGAAGGCCACTAAACTGCATGCACTGTGATTTAATATTTTCAGTTTAAATTGAATGTTGAGGTCACACACGGGAAATTATAAGTTACAATTAGTTATATGTGAATTCAGCATTAAATTTCCCATTATTTTATTTCATGTAAATTTGTTTTTATGTTTAGATTTTTCACAATTATTTTCAGGTTTGCATGCACATGCCGTATGATTATTTAAATTAATATAGTAAAAAACAATTAGCGTTTTCTTTTAGAGGGTCGTGGGATCACATGAGATTGACTATTCATATTCAAATAACATATTTTATTGGGTTTCAGTTATTGCAGTTATGGAGTTAGTTGCATTACAATATATGCCTTAATAACAATTATAAAACAATGATATGAACCTTGTTCTTGGAAAATTAATTAAGGAGAAATTTAGGTTTTGACTCATCATTGGATAATGTGGGCATTTATTTTGCTTAGAGACACTAAATTTTATGAAACATAAAATCTATTGAATTGCTTGAAAACCAAGTATGAAATCTATTGAAATGCATGAAAAAAAAAAGTTAGAAACCATAATACATTGAACTCAAAGAATTGGAAATTTCATGTGATAAGAAATATTATTTGAGAGTTTAACGAGTACACTTTGGATGTGTTTTGTATGTCGAAATTAATTGAATGAACAAATTTTGTCACGAGTCTACTTTGTGTGATCATGTGCAAATTATATTTTATCACACCAAGAACGTCTTTTATATTCATAATCAAAAAGTGTTTTATCTCTGAAAGTTTTAAGCATGTCTCCATACTTTCTAACTCTTATAGCCATCCACATATATTTTGACATTCTTGTTCCTGGTCGAATGCATCTCTCAATAATAAAAACTATGTCATTGTTTAGTCCTCATTTCTTAAAACTCATTTTCTTAAAATTTTCATTTTTAACCACATATTTTAATGAAACTTACAAACCTTTTAATCATATATTTCACTAATTTTTAATAAAATCTACTAAAAGACCAATTTTTATCCAAACTAAACAAGGGCTCAAGTCTGAATCCAGAATAACTTCACAATTGCTCAATCTCTACCAAAAAGTGCAAATATTAGGACATGTTTTCTTTACTGTTTTCAGGCTATTTTTAGTTTTCAATTTTCGAAAATACTGAAAACACATTTACTTATCTATTTTTCAGAAATTAATTTCCAAAAATGAGTTTAAATTTTACAAAGAAAATGAAAAATGCCAAAAAGTTGGTTTGACCATTTTCAGTTAAAATCAAGTCAAAACTTCAAAACGCGAAAAACTATCAGATTTTGACAACAGTAGGATAGCTTAGTCGGATTTTCTGAATCGATTCTGTTTCACCGCAATTCAATACAAATGAATTTTTTTTATATGCACATTGCCAAAACTCTTCGGGTTGCGCATGTGTGGAGATCTCCGCGCTCCGCTAGGAAACTTGTTTCCACTCTATATGAGCTGCATATACAACCCTTATGAGAAGAAAAGACCTAGCTTTCTATTAACAATCTCATACACTCGGTTGAATGCCTTGAAATATGTTAAGGCATGTTTCATTTCTAGGATACTGAAGTTATAAAAAAGGATTCTAAAATTTTCAAAATAAACGCATTTTCCAGTTTTTTGTTTTGAGAAACAGTTTTTCAGAATAACAAAAAGAATGTATTTTCAACAATTTCAAAACAGATATTCAAAATACAAAATTGAAATAAATTCAAAACTCAAAACCTAAAAATTGAAAAACGTAGAGAACAATCTCTTAACTTTTTAGAACATGTTTAATATGAAAGTTGAGCACAATGTATAACATGCAGACCAATAAAAAATTTTATCTACATATTTTATCAAAATTATTTAATTCAACATATTAGACACGTCGTGCGGTGCCCGTTTCATGTCCATGCTAAGTTAAAAGCATTCACCAAATGAAGAAATCAAGATATCTTGTGGAGGCTTTGTAGTAGCACAAGGAAGATTTTGACCCAGCGTTAGGCGCTAACACATGCATTAGCTACCAGCTACATTAACCGAATCTAACTATTAAAAAACGTGTCAAACGAATGTGGAATCTTTAATCAATACGTTGTACTTACATTTTATTTATTTTTTCTTATTCTTTATGGCTTTATGCTTAAAAAATATAACCCACACAAGTGGTTTCATGTAATAATAATATAATCGCCCTTTTGAATTTTAGATACGTTGAACTCGACAAATTAAGACACGAATAAGATAAAGATGTAAAAAAGTCAATGGTCTTATACCATTAAAAAAATAATAATAAATAAATAATTCTATGTAACACTACTATAGTTTAACATCATTTCATATTTATACAAAGAGAAAAACTGATATATTCAGCTAAAATGTAGAGATATAAAATTTATTGTCACTATCACCTAAAATGGTAATAATCACCTTTAGTAAAGTAATATTATTACTTATTTTATTTGATACCTCCACGTTTTTACGTAAATTGATGAAACGTCAATACTACTATACAAGATTACTCATATAATAAAATTGTTCAAATCTAATTTGTCCAACGTTCGTAATTAAATATAACTTACCAAAGTAACCACTAGGATTTCATAATACAACTTCTAACTTTGTCTCGATTATGCCACATGCAAGCACCACTGCTTCTTAGCCCAATGCTGATAAAGGCTCAGAAGTTAGTTCCTATAAACTATTTTTCTAAGCTTTTTCTTTAGTAAACAATTATGTATTATGATACGTTGGGCTCAATGCGATTAACAAGATTAAAAAAAGATGCGCGTGAAATATTTAACAATGTGCTTGAGAAAATAATGTGAATATTAGCCATAAAGTTCATAAATTTGTAGTGCTTCCATGTGATCTTCCTTTAAATTTAAATTATTAAACGTAGTAAGGTACTAATATCTATCTAAACAGAGAAGGGAAAGATAAAATAAAAATAAAAAGAATTAGTCAAATGGAACAAATTAAAGGCAATCATATGAGGATCCTCTGCTAATCATGAATTGAGTTCAACAATAGTTTACCACTCGAAATTAAATAAACTTCATAAATGATATTGATCATGTGAAAAAGAAACAAATTATCACCAATTATTGATCAGAAAAAGTCAAATAAAAAATAACAATGAAACAATTCTCGAAAAATAAAGATTAAAATGATCGGCTAGTAAATGATTAATTACTAGGTTATTAATGTTTTAAAAGAGAATTTGAAAAATGAAAAAAGGGGTGACAAGGTTTGAAAGATAATAATTAAGAAAAAAATAAATACAGAGGAAATATTTTTAATTTAAGATAATTTTGGAAAGTAATATTTAGATAAATCGTGTTACTTGTAAAATCTTTATTGACAACATTGATTGACAATATCTTACTTGAGAACATCACATTCATTCATTTTAAAAACTCATTTTTTTTTCATCAAATGCTCGAATTTTGACAATGCATGATTGTCAATCAAGATTGTCAATTCATGTTTGTACAACTAATTTTATTGTATTTTAGTTTTCTTAAGGAGATAAATCGTTTCTAAATTAATGGAGCAAAAAAATAACGAAATTCTTGACAACTTGAGTCCTTGTGATAAAGCCAAACATTTTCTAAAATTTAGTTTGTGTATGCGTTTTGTTACAACTCTCTGTGAATTATGACATTGAATTATGGTGAGATGTCATAGTATAAAGGATTATCCCTTTCTATATCAAGAAAAAGAGATTAAATAGACATTTTATTTCCTTTTTTTTCCTTGAGAAATACGATAATAATTCGTGCATTTTTTGTATCGTGTATTAAATATAAATGATATATGAACAAGTATTTGGGTTTTATAAGTAATACAATTATTGAAAATAATATGTGGTACGCTTTCTTTTGAGCTAAACTTTTTGCCACCACTTTATAATTGGTTCCATTATTTAAAAGACTAGTCATACATACGAATACAAAAAATGTTTGAAGATCATTTAAAAGTTGTCCATGTTCTTCGTTTTCCTAGTCGATTTTTTTTTTCTTTAGCTTGAACAATTCAACCATTGGTCGAGATACTCCCAAAAATTATTTCAAGAAACTAAACTCCTAGTTAAGAGTTGTACAAATATATTATTGATATCTTTACCAATAACCGATGAGTGTTCATCTAAATAGGGTAGAAAAATACATAATTAATAACACAAAAACTACTACTCTCTCTTAATTGCAGCTAAGTTTATCAATCTTTTCTTATTGTGACAATTGTTTCCTTAACTTTTTTCTTTCGAATTCTTATCTTCAACCTTCCATTAATTTGTAGGTCTCGTCTTTGATGATTTCAAAATATTTTGTTTTCATGCTTTGAAATGAAGGAAAAATATTTTTTCGCACTTTTTATTTACTTATTTTTTATATTTTTTAAAAATATGATGGAAAAATAAATTATTTTACTATATTTCAATGTGACTTTTGGCATAAAAATGTTATCAAATGCAAAATGTGTTAAATAATGAAAAGATTGAGGATAAGAATGATATGAAAAATTGTAAGGAACATTAATGATATAATGAACAAAGCTTAAGAACTTTAAGTACAGTTAAAATGTGGTGCAATAAATAAAAATTGTAGTGCGAATATATTTACTTATAATTAGTATTCGGCAGGGTTTGATTCGATAATTTGCCTACATGTAGCGAAAAACTTCAATTTAAATCTCCATTGATTTATTCATGAAAAAGTTCAACATAATTAATAAGTGATAGTTAATAAGGAGATATATCGACTGGTAGTCCTTGTACGTGTGTACGCTGGTTTGATTTTGAAAAGTGTTTGTTCCAACTATTTTTTTTTATCGGTAAAAATTAA
>CAIGRP010027575.1:0-13678 GCA_903798385.1 Fraxinus cuspidata | reverse complement strand
TTGGCTAGCTTTTGGAAATGCTAGCCAAAGTTAGCTAAGGTGTAGGTCACTTATTAAATTATAATTTATTCACTCATCTCACTATATAAATAAGTCTCTTTTCTTGTAAACTTTCGATGTAAGATTCCTTACCATATATAAGATAATGGGTTTATCAACTTATAGGTCTATATTGGAGATTTTTTCAATTCACCCAAATTAATTGCAATGATCCATATCACATTTAATGATTTTTCACTCAATTAAATCAATTAATTCCAACAAATGATCCTTCAAGAAAGCAACTGCATAGCGTACTAAACCAATATAGCTATGATCTAAGCCTCATCTCATCGTATAAACCTTATTTCTGAAGGCTAGGGAGAAGAAAGTGACTCTTCTTCACCATTCCAGACATTAAATATTTTATGACATATACATATTTTCATTTACGCGTATAATTTTGTATTATTTAAACAAATCGTATATAAACAAATATCACAATTTATTGACACCATTATAAAGACCACATATCATATTAACACCTAGTTTGATGCAAATTGTTCTTCTAATAATGTATTTTAAATAGTAATTTGAAGGAAAATATATGATTAAAAATAATGAAAAGTTTTGGATTTGCGTGTAATATTATTTTATTGAAAAATGTGTGGTTGAAAATAAGAGAGAGAAAAATGTATTTTTAGAAAAATGAGTATAAAACATGGTGTAAACATTTATTTGTTGGGAATTAAAATCATTTTTAGTATATTTTGATAAAAATTGATGAAATGTGCAGTTGAAAAATTGTATATTTCATAAAATATGTGATTGAAATTAATTATTAACTTTGACTTAAATTAAAATCTTGATTTTAATCCACACCAAACATTGTCTGAAGAAGATCAATTCTCTTAATTTAAAATAATAGTTTAGATAATTTAAGCCCTTGTTAGATCCCCATTATTTTTAAAATACATTTTTCTTCCTTTTTTTTAACCACATATTCTTCAATAAAATAATATTACACACAAATCCAAAATTCTTCATTATTTTTCAACCACACATTCTCAATCAATTTACTATTTTAAAATACATTCTTACAATAAAATGGAACTCAAGCAAACCCTAAGCATAGGAGCACATCTCAATAGAGCCAAATTGTTTGCCTGATTATAATGCCATACATTGATTTAGTTGAAGTATATGAGCACATCTCGACGGAGCCAAATTGTTTGCCTCCAGGAGAAAGACACATTCTTATAGTGGTTAATGTGGTTGTGATCATAACATAAGTTAAATTTCTGTGTAGATTTGGTATTCAAGGACCCGTGTATTTGACGCCGGGAGGTGACAAGACGGGAGAATGGTTTATCGATGAGCAACAACATAAGCTTAAAAAAATCGATGGCTGTTTGAACCCCATTTTAATCTAAGAATGCATTTTCGAACAGTATATAGATGAAGAATGTGTGATTAAAAAATATGAAAATTTTTGGATTTGTGTGTAATATTATTCTATTGAAGAATGTGTGGTTGAAAAAAAAAGGGAGAAAAATATATTTTTAAAATAATGAGAATCAAACAAGGTTCTGACATGGAGAAGCTCCAACTTACCCTTATATGAAGACAGATGGGTCTACGAAGTAGGTGAAAAGCTTAAGCCTCTTTGCCAGGCAATGTAGAATAACTTATAAGCATATAAGCAAATTACAGATTGATAGATTATATGTTTATTATTTTATCTATTCCTTTATTTGAAGAGGAAATTCATCAATCCTTATTTCCTAAACAGCGATATTGTACTTAGTTTGGAGTTCTTTCGGGCAATTAACAGTATTTATTATCATACATACAACTCTCAGTCCCTGAAGATTAACCATAAGTTTACATTTTCATTTTAGTAATGTTGTGAACATCATAGCCTGGCCGGTACCTGCTGGTAAGTCTATTCTCAAAGATTCAACCATTCGATAGGTGTAATCTATAAAGGGAATTGTTTTTAAAGATCAAGCGGGA
The DNA here is from genome assembly GCA_903798385.1 of Fraxinus cuspidata. Taxonomy (NCBI): domain Eukaryota; kingdom Viridiplantae; phylum Streptophyta; class Magnoliopsida; order Lamiales; family Oleaceae; genus Fraxinus; species Fraxinus cuspidata. The sequence continues at coordinate 11,683 of CAIGRP010027575.1, read as the reverse complement.
GAAAGAAAATGATAAAAAGCTTTACTTTATGAAAATATGTGTCAGTTTTCGTTTATTAAATTATTCCTTTTTCTCACTAGCTTCGTTCTCTGCTGCACAGTTCAATACCTGAAAAAGTTACTCGTAGCTCCATGTGCCAACCTTGTAAAGGACTTGTGTTGTAAAGGACTTCTGAAGGTTAAGTGGTAACTTTTTACCTTAACCATGGTAAGAACTTCTTAGGATAATCTCTCTGTGAATTATATTTTAAAACCACATCTTGTCACTAGTCAAAGTGAAGACAACCGAATCTTGAGGCTTTGTTTTGCAGAATTGGAATAAAGTAGGAATAATGCTATCTATGATTAATAGAGATTCATCACCGGTTGGGTGGCAATGAGTTGGACAATGAAGTAGGGGCCCATTGTCACTAAACCGGTGATACATCTATACTAATGATAAGATAGCAATATGCAAAAAGTGGTCCATGAACTAGCAACTTTAGCTTTTTCGTGTCCCAGTTTGTTTCATTGGTCATATCCCTTGTTGTGCAAGATGATTTAATTCATTAGTATGGTGTTTTGGTTTCGCAACGTAAAAAACAACCAAGAGAATATAACTTTTTGCCACTTTATTTAGCTCTGTTTGGTACTTGAACCTTTACCATTTCTTTCACTTCTCCTGCTTCCCTTTTAGCGCCCTCCATGCATCGATCCTCCATTGCAGCCTACGGCTCTCTCCCTCCTCCTATTTTCTTATTCTAGAATATTCAACACTCCTGAGAGAGAAGGGGGGAAGGAGGGAGTGGTGAAAGGAGATACAAGGTTAGGGTGATGAATAAGACGAGAAGAGTATATCAGAATTTGTTCCTTTTCTTTCTTGAAGTTTATCCATTGATTTGACGAAAAATAACTGCCCACTTCTATATGAATATAAAGTCATGCCCTGTTAAGGCTCTTTCGAGACTCGATATTTCCTTTTATCATTTATTTACATAAAAAATAGAAAAAAAAAATGAAAACGGAAAAAGAATATCTGAAACCCAATACCACAATGCTTAATTCCTAATTAATTTCTATCGGGCATATACAAACCCACATGGCTTCTCTATCTGTTTCTCCGTATCTGTCCCTCCAACTTATGTTTTAGGACAAAATCCACATGAAGACAGTTGACCAGACAGTGAGTGCAAGAGCTGCAACCAGGTACGTCCAAAGAAACAGCACTGAACACTCCTCTTGGGCTACATCAAATAGCTGTGTCATGGTGCCTGCATTATCATTTGAAATCATCTTATTGGAAAATAATTCATTTGTCAATTAAAATTTAAGAGAAATGAGATTTCTTTTTTTAAGTGAATGCATAAACGTAAGCAAGTCAGAAAATATGGTACCAATACTCATGGCAGGTGGCACTGTGAATTGAAGCATGAGAACGAAACGGTAAAGAGGATCTGATGGAAGAAATCCTAAATGTGCAGCTGCTTTTACAACACCAATCCCTGCTATAGGAAGTAGAACGTATCTGACGCATATTACTGCGATTATGATCAGTGGCTTCAATCTTGCCTTTCGAAACCCTGTTCATTCAGTTCATGACACTGTTAACAATCTAATCTGCTACCTCTTCAACAATTAATTACTCATGATTTTGTAAATGTTGCTGTTTTTATACCTTGTGTTAGGTTGCCTCCCAGTATAAGAGTGATGCAAGGAATGGTTCCATCCCTGCAAAATAAATGAATCTGCCATAAGTAGACAGAAATTTGTTTTTTTTTTTTTTTTTCATAACGTATACTTTGTTTCCCAAGTTTGCGTCTGAAACTAGATTTTACCTACCCAAGTAATTTAATAGAATCCTGAATTACTCTGAGTGGAGCATTGTCACCAATAATGAGGTTTCTGAGCCATGTAACTGCTCCAAATATAAATCCAAGAATCTGAAAGTTTTGTAAAACTAGAATTAATATCGTAATGAAGGAAAAGGTCAATAGTCAGGCTATTAGTATAAAGAACTCACAGCAGCAATGGTTGGAGGAGCCAGTAGCTCTTCCAGAATCTTATGGAGTAATCCTAATATTTGTTTCCAAATTTGTGCTTCCTTCTTAGCTTCGATCTATAGATAAAATGATTTGGAGATTTCAGATAATGTTTGACTACAACAAATTACTCCGCATGTTTTGATGTCGATATATCAATATACAACACAAAGGAGGGGGCTTACAGTTGGTGCTTTTGTATCATGTTCAATTGTTCCATCAAGAAGGTTAGTCTTCTCATTTGCCTCTAAATCCTTGTTGGGTTCCTTTAAGGACTCCTCAACTGCTAGCATTTCCTTGTATTTTGCGGCCGAGGTCCTGATTAAGTGGTAACTGTAAGTCCAGATGTAGAACCCACCAAGCTGCAGTTGAATTAAAGTGATCACTGATAAGTCCTTTGCATTTTATTCAAAAAGAAAAAAGAGTGAAGTAAAATGTGAATAATGCAAATTCAATTAATTTCTATAAGGATATAATGCTGGGACGTGACTTTATCAATGGAAGGATTTAAAGTTATATATAGAGAGAGCAAGAGAGAACACTTACAGCCATAGAGAAAGAAACATATGAGAGTCCAACTGTAGAACAACTGTCTCCAAATGGATTACCGCCCTGCTCGCAGATTGCAGGGATAATTATCAACATAATGTTTCCCAAGTTTCCTATTTAAGAGTATTAATACGAATTAGGTGCTGCCGATTAGAAACAAAGAAGAATTCGACTTCTGACTATGGCAAATATAGGTTTGAAGCTGCTACATTTAATGAGCAATCATGCTACATGAACATCAAGGTTGATATAATGTCACGTGGTATTCTATTATTGAACAGTTTAAAACACAGTCAGTTTTTTCATCCAATCATCTACTGTCACATGCAATTATATCAAGCTTTCTGTCAAATCCTTTTGGCAAAGTTGCTTTATCCTTTAATGAGTACCTGATGCACACATGCTAATAATGAGGCCTTCTAGATGTGGCTTTGGTTTTATTAATTTAGCTGCTAACCATCCAAGAGTCCCTCCGATTAGAAACGTGATGCCTATGTTAACAACCATAAACCACCTGAAAAAATGTCATGAGAAAGAGAAGTTGAACACACTGTGGATCATATCAGAATGAGTATTAATGTTTTTGAGGAAATATACCATGAGACGATGTCTTGAAGATTAACAGTCTTTGCAAGATTTGCAAACATGAGCGAAGGAGTGAAGATTATAAACACAATCTGCAATGCCACAATATTTCTAAAGTACATTAACATCAGACGAAATATATAAGTTGTGGTATCCCATTCCAGTTTGATTTATCAATCATATTAACTTACCTTGTTCAAAGACCTTCGAGCATCGACAGGCAAAAGGTTGAGATAATCAGAAGCCATTAAAACTCCCAATGAACTTATTAAGAGAACTTGCAGTATTGGCATCGACGCCACCTCAAATAGGTTCCAGAATCCCATTTTTCTTCCTTCTCTTCTTCCTCTTCTCAACTAACAGGATCAGTTCTCAATTCCACGAACCTGCTAATTTCCACAGCTGCTGCAGGCTAAAGAAAGAAGGACGAAAAATTAATTCTCAAGTTAACATGTACACAGTTATATAGTTCTATTTGTACAAAGAGAAGTCTGATCTGCAGTGGAACTGAAAGGCCAAGGAAAAAGGCAAGTACATGTCTATTTGATGTATACATGATCAAAGAACAATCTCCAATATTTTAATAAATACTCATAAACAATCAACCTACATCAATAAATACTCATTTTATGCAATTCTTGTTGAATGATTCTTTACTTTTCACTATTTAAACAAAAATCCTAATTAAAACAAAATAAAGTCTAGAAAATTTATCTGTTTTAATAAAACTCATACTAGACATAAAATAATAAACGACTAATTAATTAATAATAAATAGAAATATAACAGTTAAATTAAATCTGTTCAATGGCATAAGAGATATACGTTAAGTAATACATATGATGGATCGTTGGTTGTCACATTTCAGTATGAATGTGGATCTATGAATATAAAAGGACAGCCATAGCGAAAAGAATTGCATCCAGTTCTTATTCAAAGGCTTCGATCGACAGTGACATGAAATTATTGAGTATGGAATCTTTTAAAAATACGTACAATCATTTGCTACTCGGGCGTGCTATTTGACACATATCATGTAACAACAATGACATTTACAAGCATAGTTTGTAGCAGGGATATAATAATAAATAAGATTTTAAAGATTTATGGTTTTAAAATTACCAAAAGCATTTCAAGGTGAAAATGACATGAAGTCAGTTTAGTAGTTTTAAACAAGAATGAATCTTAGGAATTATCACTGCTTAATGGCTAATTAATACAGTAATGTAATTTAGCCTATTGGACTCGCAATCGCATTGACGTGACATTAACCTATCATTTAACGTCATCTAAATTGAAGTTGTCACCTCAATAGAGTTAGTATTATTCTACTTAATAAGTATTGGTCAGAAACTTGTGATGAAGTAAATAAATTAATAAAAGAGGAAGGAAGGAGAATTCAACACGCCAAGTAAGATATAGAGTAGAAATCAATCAAACCCATAATTAATTAAACATTTAACATATTCTGTGGCTATGCCTATTAGGAACTGAAATCACAAGTAATAAATATTAATTAATAAATAAATAAAAAGTCAAAAAGACAACTATGAAACAATAAATAATGATAATAATCAGAGAAAGCTAACGTTGGCACATTGCTGGCTAAGTACTGTCATTCACATCCAACCAAACCATGCACGTATATCATGGAAATAACACCCAGAAAAGGAGGATCTGGATTAATGAACAAATATTCAAAGAAAAAAAAAATCTGAGAATTAATTTATATGCATATATATATATATGTATATATAATTCGTTTTCTTTCCTTTTTCCTTATAATCGCGAAAGACGAGAAAGAGATCATAAATAACAGGAAGGTGGGACCAAAAAGAATGTAAATTCATGTAAGATTTTGCTAAGCTAAAAGATGCAAACTGCGTAAAGAGCATAGAGAGAGAAAGAAATAGGAATAAGAAAATGGTGGCGAGAATTAAGAAAAAATGAACCTGAATCAAGATTGAGAAAGAGAGCGTAGTTCAATCAACTCCGTCTTAATTTTTACATGCAATCTGTATATAGAAATTGTAGTTTGAGATTATATATATATATATGATATGCTTTTGAAATTGCAGACATAAATAGGGAGATGTAAGTGCTGAGTTAGCATACGAGTTCAATTCGCTTAACAACTCAGGTCTGATATCACCTCCCCAAAAACGAGACAAATTTGGAAGAATTGTATGTCTGTTTGGGTTGGGACTTGGGATTTTTGCATGTGGTCAAAAATTGTTGGCACGTCAACCCACCGTCTAAAAATTCAAAATACTTCTAACTAAACCTCTAAGGCCCGTTTGGACAAGAAAATATGTTTTATTCAAAGTTTTAATTGGCGACTTATAATTGTATTATTCTCATCAAGCTTCTCATTTTGCTTGAATGGGGAAGTGCTAGGTAGAGGCTTCGTCAAGGACATCACTTTCGCCTTATCTATTTCTCTCATACGCTGAAGCGTTAGCTGACGCTCGACTCACCCCATACATAAGCCGAGCTAGGTTATTCCGTGCAAGCCAATCGTCCAGGATTTGGTAAGCAAAAATAATTGAATTTTATATAGAAACTCTAAAAAAAAAGTGTGAGCCCACCTACGGGCAAACCAAGACTCATTTTCTTCAAGCTAATCAGTACGTTCTCAACTTACCCCAAAATGAGCAAGTCATGGATCAATTGGTCATTAGAGCCCTCCTTAACACTTCTATAGCTTGCCCGTACCAAATAAAATAAAATACATAAATAGGACAAATACTTTTGGCCAAATTCATCATAGCCACAAATTTTAAGGATATGGTTACAAACATAAAATGGAAGTTGCTTTTCTTTTCGAGTCTCTTTATTTTGTGAAACACCAACCAAACAGCACTTGAGATGTGTAGGTGTTAAAATTAGAGCCGCGAAAGTTGAAAGCTAGTGTCCAACTTGTACAGGTTAACTTATAATACCAAATTATTATTAGGATTTCCTATTACAATAAGTCGATAATTATAAGAATACAGATCGATTTAGCTGGTCACAACTTGGGGTTATACATTGAATTTGGCGGCTTTACCTACTATTACTCTGAATCACTCAATCAAACTTCTATTCTTATATATACATATATAGACTTTTCTCTTGTTCCTCTATGATATCTCACACAAATTTAAAGAAAGAAAAAAACTAATAAAATAAAATAAATAAATTTTAAAATGTATTTTATTTAATTGAAGAAATAAGTAAATAACTAATAAAAATAAAGAAAATTGCATATATATATTTATCTTAGCATATGTTTTTATTTAAATTAGAAGAGTCTTCCATTTTTGACATAGGAATAAAACCAACGGTTCGAAAGAGATGGACATTCTTCTTAGCCATCGTGACGTTATTATTTAAGCCTTGTGAAGTAGCAAAACTTGACACTTACATCAACTTAATTATTTTTCTAAAGTCAAATTTGAGTTCTATTTAAAATTGTAAAAAAATAAATAAAAAAATTGTCCCAGAAAATTATTATATTATATTTATTTCACTAAAGTCAGAAGATGAATAGTATTAAAAATATATCATATGCATTTCATGCGTCCCCACTGTGACGCCAAAACTTGCCAACGAGAGAGGTATAACGCAATCATAGCTAGCTAGGTATATGTTATTTGGAAAAATCAACTCCAAGTTTTAGGCATATTATCAACTTTGCATCTTCATACTTCACGTTTATGCCACGTGGTAGAATACTGGCTTTATATATAACTTGTCATCTAGACTCTTCTTTTATATTCTCATTATTTATATTAAATGAAGTAGTAAATACCTTAATTATAAAACTTACGTAACAAACTTTTCAGAATTCGACCATAAAAAGTTAATGTTGGTACGATGGAGATATATAGCCACAAGCAAACACTTCCTTCACATGAAATGACTTGAAAATGATCGAAGTGGAAATTTCGAGGAATATCACAAATGCTTCCCAATACCTATGTTGGGTCTGGTCTCTTCAGTGCAAGAATTAGTTAAAGAGGAGAGAAAACAAGTATGTTGATAGTTATAAAATGCAGAATGAGAGCATAATGAAATATGGAACAGGGGCACAATGTGTATTAAAAATATTGTTCAAAAATCAATAAAACAGTGTGTGGAACAAAAAGTGGAATTGAAGGCCAAAACTTTGGCCTCTGTGGTGGAGGCATGCGGTCGCATGTTGGATTCCCCATTAAACAACCTATGCGGCCGCAAAACAAGTCATGGGCTGGTTTTTCAAACTGAGATCTGGTGTCTTTTTGGATGAAAAATTGTCACTCTTCATCATATTTTGCCACCATGTCGTATAGTATTAATTGAGATCTATAAATAGGTGATTTTGATCAATACAAATATATAAAAACTACTTGAGATCAAATTTCATTCTATAAGACAAATCAGAACCTCTTTCCCTTCATAATCAAATTTTGTTTTGTGTTCTTAAATTTTGTTAGAAAACATTAAGTCTTTAGATATTTTTCTATTACAAGGTTTGATTAATCATTCAAACCATTTGCATATATCCCTTTAAGCATCAAATTCAATTCGAGAAGAGGAAAACATCATTTGAAGACAAGGATATTCGTGTTTAAGCCTTCATTTTATTCCGGTGTTCTTGTTTTTTATTATTTGTCTCTTCTTCATCCCTTTTGTGTGGAAACATTTTTTCCAACAATCTCAAACGATAATTTTGCAATGAAGAACAAAAGTACGATGATGACGATCAAATTGATGAATCAGATCTTGTCCGTCTAAATCAATTTGATGGGACAAATTTTACAACGAGACAAGACAAGTTGAAATTTCTTCTCACGGCATTAAAGATATTTTACATTCTTGATCCAGAATTGGCACTACTTGTGAATTCAACGGATGAAGATACCAAAGTTGTAAAAATGGAAAGACAAAAGTGTCAAGAAGATGAACTCATGTGCTGAGGTCATATTTTTAATGCTTTATCGGACTGATTGTACGATCTCAACACAAATATATCATCAGCAAAAGAAATGCAGGATTCTTTGGAAAACAAGTTTAAAGCCGAAGAAGAAGGTATTAAGAAATTCCTAATATCAAGGTATTTCGACTTTAAATTCCTTGATAACGTTATCTTTCTTCCCCAATTACATGAGTTACAAGTTATAGTCAACAAGTTGAAGACGGTAATAATTGAAATCGTGGAATCTTTCCAAGTAGGAGCAATCATTGGAAAACTCCAAGGGACTTTGGAAAAGATATCGGAAGGAATGAATGCATAATTCCAAAAATTATTCCTTGGAATAAGTGCAAAAACGTGTTCAAAATGAAGAAAAATCTATGGCAAGAGATAAAAATAATAATTCTTATGAAATCATTTCAAAAGTCAATGCTGTGTAGAAGACCAAACATTCAAATAAATATAACAAAAGAACACATTCTAAAAACTTTAACAAGCTTTCAAAGAAGTACAAGGGAGATTGTTTTATACGAGGGCAATCGGGACATTATGCAAAAGAATGTCTACGCCGAAAGCAAAACAATTTCGAAAGAAAAGTGAATTTCATCAAAGAAGATAATATTGACCGTAAGTGAGATCGATACAATCAAGGGAAAAATTCTTAGTTTGTGGTATGATACATATGCAAACTGTTGATAAGTGTAGTTTATACACTTATTCGTGGCCCTAAATCATGATATTTTATTATTTTTTGAATTAAATTTTACCTGATTTATGCTATATTGTGTTTTGTAGGTAAAATTTTATATTTAATGAAGAATTTGAAAAAAGAATGCAAAAGTGACGAAAAATAACAGAATCCAAGGATAAATTCATTGGAGAGCAATAATATATTAAATGGATTGGAGTTAAATGAGCATCAATATACTTGCATTGGAAATTATATACATATATAGACACAGGCGGATAGACCGAAAGAGAGGACGGAGGCGAAAAAGAAAAAAGGAGCGCACAAAAGTGGAGGAAAAAGACTGTGCAACCAAAAAGAAATAAGGAAAAGAAAAGAAAAAAGAGGGAAAGGGGAGAGCGGTAGTGGCAAAACGTGGAAAAGTCAACAAAAAAAAAAAAAAAAAACAATAGAGAGAAAAGATAAAGGATAAAAAGGTCAGAAGGAAGGCAAATACTAGAAATTTTCACGTTTCGTCAATTTTTAGTGATTTATTTTTACTTTTGCGTGTTTTTATTTTTACAATATGAATAACTAATTTTTATATTAGGGAAAGTAATTTAGTCGACTTGTGACCCTTTATTTTTCTATTCAAAATTTATGTGATTTATTTATTTATGCATTAAATTACATGATCAATAATTTGATGATTATGTGAGTTTCTTATAAATCGAGAGGTGAGTTTAAGATTTAGAACATTTAATAAAATTCGATAAATTAGTATAACGTGTACAGATACATATAATAATTATTGAGGTCATAATATGAATTCTTAGAACTGGTGTTTCGTTTAACTAAAGTTGATTCATACAGAGATACGGAATTGAATTAGTTAGATATTTTTAATGAGAAATCGAGAGAGGTAAATTGAATACAATAAAAGAATTCGATCGAACACTACATTAGGTTATAAATCTTGAATTAAAAATAAAGGTGATCAATAGATGAAATTGTTTTGCCCTAATATTCATCACATATTTATTTCTCTAATTAATCTTGAATTAAGAATAAAGGTAATCAATAGATGAAATTGTTACGCCCTAATATTCATCACATATTTGAATTTTTAATTATTCATTGTTTGCAATCATTTTATATTTTCAATTAGTTAAAAGTAGTTAGGAAAACTAATCACGACGATCATAATTATTTACTCGCTTTTGTCAAATAGGAGTTAAAAAAATTAGATTAAGGCTTAAAGTATAGTTTTCGTGGGAACGATATCTGGACTCAACGGTCAACTATACTACTTGTTACGATATCGTACACTTGCGATATAAAAAAACGTAACAACTGTACATGTATCATATGATAAGTCTTTATTCAAGACATATGATGAAGTGGATGGAGATCAAGAGATTCAAATAAGTAACGAATGCCGCTCAAGGGATTATCTTCACTTTCGGAAAAACAGTTACTTTAACAAATGTACTATATATTCCTGCAACGAATATGAAAGTAGTTAGTGGTAATCTCTTAGGAAAATTGGGCTTACAAAGTGTTTTGAGTTTGGTTAACTTGTTTTATCACTAAATGGAAATTTTGTTGGAAATGCTATTCTAGTGAAAGAATATCAAACTTTATACTGTTGACAAAATTATTAATAAAGTTGATTTCTCTTATGGCATGCTTGATTAAGTCATATATGTAAGAGTATTATGAAAAGAATGTTAAAAAATAACTTAATATCATATAATGAAAATGATACGTTTAAATGTAAAATATGTATAGAATCTAAAATGACTAAAAAGTCTTATCAAAGTTTAAATAAGACTTCTAATATTTTAGAATTAATTTATATGGATATATGTGAGTTAAATGATATGTTAACTAGATGTGGAAATATGTATTTTATTATCTTTATAGATGATCATTATAGATACACTTATGTTTATTTAATGAAATATAAACATAAAGTTTTTGATATGTTTAAACATATAAAAATGAAGTTGAAAATCACTTAAATAAGAAAATAAAAACTCTAAGAAGTGATAGAGGATGTGAATATTTTTCTAGTGATTTTAACTTGTTTTGTGAACAATGCATAATTTATCAATATTTTGCACTTAGGACACCCAAATAAAATGGTTTGGCTGAAAGAAAAAATAGAACTTTAGTTGAAATGATAAATATTATATTAACTTATGCTAAGTTGCCATTTAGTTTATGAGGTGAAGTATTGTTGAATGCATGTAGGATATTAATTAGAATTTTCTTCAAAATATACAAATGTTTCTTCTTATGAATTGTGAAAATGAAGAAAACCTGACATTGGATACTTCAAAGTGTGTGGGTGTCTTGCATATTGTAAGAACACGAACCCTAATAGGACCAAGTTGGGTCCAAAAGGCATTAAATGTGTCTTTTTTTGGTTATGTTAGTAATAGCAAATCATATAGATTATTAAATTTTGAGACCAGTGTAAAAATTGGATCGAGTGATGTCAAATTCTTCGAGAATTTAATATCCTAGGATAATGAATTAAGTGAAACCTACAATGAGATTTCTAATTCAAGCAAAACACAAGATGAAATATCTTCTAAATATTTTTATGAATCTAATGAACCACAAAGAAGCAAAAGAACTCGAATTGGGAAGTTTTTAGGACTAGATGAAATTGACTCTCAACTTATTTCGTTTTATCTAGTAGAAGGAAATGAGAAGGATGTTTTAAGAACTATTCATTTCGTTCTACAAGTGGAGATCGATCCTAAAACTTATAGAGAAGCTATGCCTTTTTGTAATAATTTCTATTGAAAAGATGTAATTAAAGATGAAATGGATTCAATTATGTCTAATAATACATGGGAACTTGTTGATGTACCACCTGGATCCAAACCAATAGGATGTAAATGGGTGTTTAGGAGAA
>CAIGRP010027571.1:0-14444 GCA_903798385.1 Fraxinus cuspidata | reverse complement strand
AACAACTTGCACAAAAGTATCTTACATTGATTGATCAAACAAGCTTTTGAAAAAAACAATTACTAGAAATTTATAGCTGTTGTGTAAATTTTTTGGGTGGTGAATTGTGGAACAATTGCACACTATTTATAGTAAAAATATAGTGGTTGAGTCTCGGTACAATTGGGATGGAAAAATCGTATTTATAAAATTGGATAATAATTGAATTTTTAGTAAACAAATCATAAAATGACATCTATACATAATACCTATCACAAAAAAATGTGATTCTAATGCCAATACGTGATAGTGATGACAACTTTTGATTTCAAATAGAATTCTATTCAAATAAAAAATTATCTCACATCCACTCCTTAGATACACGTGGCTACCCCTCAACCAAATTCAATTTGATTTAAAAAATAAATAAATTAATTAAAAATTTCTTTGAATTTCAATATCTTGAAACTAACTTGTCCGAATTAAATTTTTCTTGAGCCTAATTTACATGATTAATTACGAGCTATCCAACGAGCCCCATATTGATATACTTTTCATTACTTTGACAATATCTAAATATTTAGCCCAAAATTTGATGTTAACACATATATCACTTTAGTTCCTCAACTTTTCAAAATAACAAAATATAGCATGTAAAATAATTAAATTCTATTCTAAAATTTTCGAGTGTCACATACATGTACACGAGCTTGTTTACATCTCTTCTAGACCTTCAATTATTTTTGTGAATCATAGCAATAACTCTTACCTTCCGCGTTCACTGCCGTTTAGGATAATTGGTTAATAATTACTAGTAGAGTTCCTTTATTATTCTGTAACAACTTTCTTGTTACCTTTTACTCCTTGCTGATGAACCCGTAAAACAAGTTCAAAGTGCTATTGAAATTAAAAATACAAGCAAGTGTCATGTAAGATTCAAGGTACGAAAAGTCAAAAGTTTTTTTTTTTTTTTTTTTTTGTTAATTCTCGATCCGCCTGTGTTTCATACAAACTTATTTTTTATAGCATGTAAAATAATTAAATTCTATTACAAAATTTTCGAGTGTCACATACATGTACACGAGCTTGTTTACATCTCTTCTAGACCTTCAATTATTTTTGTGAATCATAGCAGTAACTCTTACCTTCCGCGTTCACTGCCGTTTAGGATAATTGGTTAATAATTACTAGTAGAGTTCCTTTATTATTCTGTAACAACTTTCTTGTTACCTTTTACTCCATGCTGATGAACCCGTAAAACAAGTTCAAAGTGCTATTGAAATTAAAAATACAAGCAAGTGTCATGTAAGATTCAAGGTACGAAAAGTCAAAAGTTTTTTTTTTTTTTATTTGTTAACTCTCGATCCGCCTGTGTTTCATACAAACTTATTTTTTAAAGTAGTTGAAGAATAGAAATGTGTGATTGATTATTTGGTCTCAAATATGCAAGATTTTAGTTTAGGTTAACGCGACATTATATTTTGCCAGATTTATTTTATTGCCACTGCTTCTTCTACCTGGGAAAGTTTTGTCGATATTGTTCTAGTTCCAAACAATTGCACCAAAAATCCGTTTCGTGCGTCTTCATGGGCCATTCTTGCTCCTAGTGAGAGTATAATAATAACATATAATATTTAACAATTGCATTTGTGCAGTTCCTTTCTCTGGTAGAATAGGATCACCATATTTATTGTGAAGCTAAATTACGAATAATTTGTTCATGCTTTTGTACTTGTTTTTCTGATGGTACGTTGACTTCCACTATGTTTCCTACATTACAATCGTTCTAAGAGTATAGAAATTTGTAGAACCCTCAAAAAACAATGAAAAGCCAGTTGATCAGAAGATAGGCGTGTTTGGAATTTGGTTTAAAAATTGGAAATTTTGATCAAGTATAAAACCTTGAAAAGTGACTTTGTGTCAACTTCAGTCATATATTTGGATTTGATCCGATAGTCAAATTACGAAACTAAATAGACTAGCTTATTCTAATCATCGAGTATATCATTATAGTATATTTGGAATCTAAAAATCAATTTCCAATGAATGAGAAATTATGGTCCAAAGTTTGAAGAAAAAATTGGAATTCAGCATGTTAGGCTGCCGCTCGAGCAACAGGCCAATGCCAGATGAGCGTTAGCTCATTGCATTGCATCATTCGAGTGCCGCACAGACAGTAGGCGAGCGACGAAACGGGTTGTGTCCCTTCATGAAAAATGCTGAGTTTTGGGGCGTCTCTCCTACCATACCCTTCATCTTCTATATAAAGGACCCTTAAGACATTATTATTCTTTCCATTCCATTTTTACACTTTAGTTTTGCTTAAAAACACTTTGTAGAAGTGATTCATTTTTCATCAAACTCTTGGTTATGGTAGAGTAAAAACTCCATTCAAGTTCGTTAATCTAAGCCATTTGGAGTGCTCACATGGCTAGACGTGATCGTTGTATTTTTGGAGATGATTGCTGAAAAACCGTTAGCACCGGTGTGAGGCAAATTCATGTTAAGGACAAAGTGTCAAACAATTGCCTCGACCAATCCCATCACTTTCATATCCTTGTTCCATTTTTTGGTTTCTTTCAATTATGTTTTGATTTCTAATAAAATGACTTAACTTTCTTTTGTTTATATTGAAATGTTTGAATTGAAGAACAAAATGGCTTTCATCGAAGTAATAAAAGGTATGGATTCATCTATATATATACTCAGTTTCGTATGTTGATTTTATATTCAATTTCATGCTTATATAGAAGATATGTTGAATAATAAGTATGTACGTATTATTGGTAATATGTTTAAGGATATATATATGCACGTATAATCGATGTAAAATCCCCAACAATCTTGAGATGAATTATTTTTCTTGTGCATTTATATTCTGTTATATAATCTTCATACGACTTGATTATATGTCTTGGTAACATATAAAATTTGTTTTATATGCCTGACTATAAAATGTTACGTGTATGCATGTGTGAGATTTAAATCTGTTTTTTGTTATTGCACGAATTATTTACTGTTATTCTTTCATGTGTCAATTGAATTCCAAGAATTCAGTTTGTTTAAAAGATTTAAATATGCAAGGGCATGAGTTCTTTTGTCTTCAAGCAAAGGCAGTTTATTTTTCAAAACATTGTGTCTATTCCTTTTCTTAAAATATGGTGAATAGCATGTGAATAAGTGCTTACATAAAATGATGCATGGAGAGAATAATGATAATAAAATATTCGAAATTCAAGATAATGCACAACTTGGTCTTGTTTTACCTTATTCCTTTGTATAAATGGTTGAACTCACCTTAATGGCCATTAGTAGCAGAAGGCGGCAAACCAAATTTCAATTTCTTCCATCTTTCTTTATTTAACAATGGTTTCGAAAACACGTAGGTGACCATCTTTCATTTGTAATGGAGATTGTTATTGGTTTTGGAAGTGCACTGTACAGGTTTCGGCCATTGTTTAATTTAATTGTGGAGGTGCCAATTCTTGTTTTGATAATGAGATTGCAATATCTCTTGTAATATGGAAGTGCACAGACTTCCATGAAATATTGACATTCCTATAGATGGAATAAATTTATACAATAGATGTATTAAAGGTTTGGAATAAACATATTCGTTGCTATTTCTTTTTTCACTTTGAATATGATGAATTGTTTTTCATAACAGAAATGGATATCATTGGGATTAATTTGAGTCAAACAACGAATTGATAGAAATGAGGAAAATTACTCCTAACCATTGGACATGCATAAATGTTTGGAAAGATGCCAACTAATTGTGAAAGTATATGAACTTTCATTGAAGGCGGATTGCTATTCTTTTTTGAATAGGTGTCTTATTTTTAATATGAAACGACACATATTGGAAACAAATGGCACTATCTTGTGAAGTGTCACAAGTTTGATAAGTTGCATACGTTTTGGGAAGTTGCAGTTCTTGTGAATCAAGATGCTTAGCCTTCTTCAATTTGGTACTATACTAATGTGTGTATAGTTATTGATGCAACATATTAACTTCAATCTTGAAACGAATTAAATTGGTTTATGCTTTAAAAGCATTGTTGGTTTATGAACCTTAAATTGTGTTTTGGTCTATGTGTTGACCTTGATCAAATTTGTATGATCAAATTAAAGAGATTTGATTGAAGTACAAAAGTATTATCTATTTGGTGGATGAATTGGATTTTGAAAGAGTTGATGAACTCTGTGTTCAAGTATAACCTAAGAATGTGGTTAAACATTAATATTTGCGAACTTGTATGAAAAGTTCAAAAGTTGTGGATGCAACATTACTAGATTGCATATGTATTTCTAATTAAGGAATTTTGGGTGTAACTTATTCTACAAGTTAAATTATTTATACCTTATAAATCATAAAAGAGTGTCTATGGAGTAAAAAGGTAGAAAGCCCTTATACTATTTTAAAAGTTTAAGGATGGTTCACAACGTGATGTATACTAAGTCTAAAGTAGATGAAATGCGATGAGAGACGATTATGCCAGTTGTTTGAATATGCAAGAACAATTGGAATATTTGAAGAATATTCATAAAATTCAAATGCATTAGTTCAATACCGAGGACTATTGTAATAATTTGATAGAAATCCTCCAATGGTGTTAGGAAAATAAAGCTTTAGATAAACCTAGTACCTTCGTTAGAGGATTTCTTAGTTGGTGACAATTTATATCTATTAAATAAATTGATCATTAGCTAGCTATATTTGATAATATAATATGTCACTTGTAATGCTAAATCTAGACATATATGTTATAGACACAATACCACAAGCAATGATCTCATTGGTGTAAACTCGTGGACCCATTTTATATATGTTTACCAAGAGATCAAATATATTACATATCGAAGGGAATGAGATTAAGCCTACTACGTTAGAGTCTTTGTAATGATAATCATACCTTGTTGATTAGAGATCTCAAGATTTTGGTTCAAAGGGACAACTAAATTATGAACATTTCATGAAACACTTAGGAAATTATTCCTACTCATTTCTATGATAATTAAAGTGTTTTTTTTTTTTGCAAAATGTTAAAGGTTAAGATATACTTTTAATGATTCATATATCTTGATTAAGTCAACTAAAGTATGTCAAAATATTCTTAATAGGAGATCACCTATGTAAGTGTCAATTGGGCCCGCTTCGATGAGAATTGGTTGAGGCTAAAATTTTCCAAACAAGTCAATTCGAGATTGAAGGGCAAGTGTTCCTAGTATCTCTAGAATATAACGAAGAATCAAAATCAGTATAACAAGCTCTATCATGTTCTGCAAATGAAAGGTAATAGAATGTAATGGGAAAGCTACTGTGAACAAATAGTTCTCAAAATAAAGAGTTGATGGGACTATAGAGAGGTATACGACTCACTTCGTAGCAAATGATTGTACTTAACAAGAAGGTATAGATTATGAAGAGACATTTTCACCATAATGAGATTTACATCAATTCGCCTCCTCTTAGCTGTAGTAGCATGTTTAACTTTAGATTACATCAAACGGACGTAAAGAATGCCTTTCTCAATTGAGAATTGANTGCAATTTTGCAATTACAAGAAGATTTCTACTTATTTGTATTTCTTTTTTAAAAGATACTTATTTGTAACGATTTCTGTATTTTTTTAAATACGCGAAATCCGTCGTACAAATGCCTTTCTCAATTGAGAATTGAATGAAGAAATTTACATGTAACAACCATTTAGTTTCGTTAAAACATGCCAAGAGAATAAAGCTTGTAAATTGAAAAGATCATTCTATGACCTAAAGCGATTTTCTAGACAGTGGTACGTGAGATTTGACAAAGTGGTTATCTCGTACAATTGTGTCATGAAGGATGAAGATCATTATATTTATTTGAATAGGTCCAATGAGATATTGTCATTTTATCTCTGTATGTAGATGACATCTTATTGGTTGGGAATGATAAGGACCATATTAAAACCATTAAGTAATGGTTGTCCTCAAATTCAATATGAAATACACGGGTGAAGTGGATTACATATTGGCGTAAAAATCCTTATAGATCATTCAAAAAGACTTCTTACTTTGCCACAAGAGCCATATATAAAGATTTTTTAACTTTTCAAAATGGAGAATTACAACCCCATTGACAATCATGTATCAGAAGGTGCTCTAAGCTTTCACATGTGTCCTAAAACTATCGAAGAAAAAGAAAAAATGTCCAGAGTACCATACTCCAGTGCGGTTGGGAGTTTGATGTATGATATGATGTGTGCTCTTAACATTTGTTATGTCATTGGTCGGGTGAGCAGGTATCAATCTAATCCTAGAAGAGAGTACTAAAAATCTGTTAAGTGGATATTGAGATACTTGAATGGTACTGCTAGTTATTCCCTATTAAGGACTATTAAGGAAATGATTGGTAATTTAAAGAGTGCAAAGATATTGATTGGGATGGAGACTTAGATGAGCGCAAATTAACTTCGAGATATGCATTCTTGGTTAATAATGGCATCATCTCTTAAAGTGGCAAGAAACAGAGGTGCATTTCCTTATCTACAATGGAAGTAAAATTCATAGCATGTGCTTCGTAGTACAGGAAGCTATTTGGTTAAGAAAATACTTTCAGCATCTAAGAGTCCTTAGTGGTAACGTGGGACCCACATTGATTTACTATAATAGTCAACCAGCTATTGCATATACAAAGGATCTCAAGAATCATAATAGAATCAAACATATTAATACAAAATATAATCTTGTAAAAGACATCATAGGAAAGAAAAAAGTGAGTTTGCAATATATATTTACGCACTAAATGGTAGTTGATCCATTTAATAAACCTATCCGTAGAGATGTCTTTGTAAATCATGTTAAATCTCTGGGATGCGTATATTTTGAATTATGTACTATGTAGACTTTTATATATTTATTAATGAACAATCTTTTAAGTTCATATTTTAAGAGTAATATTTTGTTTTGATTACTAAATTACTATTTTATATGCACACATAAAGTATGTCAAAAAGCTCAAGAATGGTTCACTCACATGAACAATTGCCTGACACTTTGGGGTGTGCTGCAATGAGACAAAGTGATCGTGTTGTGTACATGAACAAATCATCTTGATGAGATATCAAGATTAGAACAAGTAATCAAAATGGATTTTGCTATCCATTAAACATGTTTTATAGCTAGATCGAGTTCTTGATTAGGATTTCCTAGAGGAATAAATATAAAGAGAACTCCGATTACATATCGAAGAATATCTGAATTAAGTTCTGTATGGTATATTTAATTTGTAAAATGAGACATATGCCCTAAAAAAGAGATCATAACACGTATTTCATACCACGCATACTTTAACGATCAATGAAAAATGAAAGAATGGATCGTTGTTTCTTCATTGTGTGAATCCCCAAGACAATGACCTCACTAATATTCCCTTATGACTTTTGACCGTTTCTTAAAATTTTATTTCGGTGTCTCTAATTTAGTATGTTGCCAATAACTATGATTGATTCAGTTTGATGAGACATGTCAGGAAAGCAGCTGACTTGAAATTAAGGGATTCAAGTAGGAAAGGAAAACTGTTTTGTCAAACACCTTAGCTTGTATTCACTGGCCGAACAATCGAGTTAACCTTTTTTAGATTTGTAACACAATTGTGAATACAATATAGATGAGAAAGTTGAAAATGTTCTTTAATTTATTGAGGGGGGTTAGAAATACTCGAATTGGTGTTATAAAATGTCTGAGGTATAACGAGAAATGTATTTCCTCTTGTAGAGCTTCTATATATCCCTAACAGGTGTATTATGCTTGTGCTCTTAAATTAACTCCCTGGTCACACGACCCATTTACACGTATGAACTTGGAGATTATGAGATAGATATAATTGATATTATATTAGAGTAAGGTCTAGCCCATCATGCGCGAGTGGGAGGTATTGGAATTGAATAGGTCGCCAGTGTGGGCTAACCAGATCCGAATAGTATGGGAGTAGTTTGGAAGGAAAAGTTGAGGGAGCTGAGGTTTGAATTTAAATCTTAACCTCTTTATCACACACAACTTCTAAATAACTCCCAACCCTCCAAAACCATAACAAATGAATGTAAATTCGGGTATAAACATATAGAGAAAAATAGATGAGGGTGGTGACTGATTTTGCTTTAATAACATCTTAAATTTGGTTTTCAGATTGGAGACATAAAACTCTTTCTATTGTGATTGAGTTTTTTACCAGAGAATGTGTACTTGGTGAGTAAGCAAGCAACAAAAAGACAAGTAATTCAGCCTCTCAATTATTGGAATTCAAGTAAGTTTTTACAACTTGGAACTCGGTTAGAAACATGTTAGTATGTTTTACACAATGAGAGCAAGGTGAAGTTCAAAATTACAAACCTAAAGGTGAAACAAAAAAAGGATTACAAATTTGAGTGGTTCGTCCGATTTTTCTTTTATTAATTGATCAGGGCAGAGCTAGGATTGTAGAATTGTGGGGACAAAATGTTGGGAATTTACATAATCATACACAATGAAAAATAAAAAAATTTCAATTCTCACCAAGGATCTTTGTGTTTAGAAAAAAATTGTTGTAGGAATTATACATTTTGTAAAGTTTGCAAACTCCTTTGCTGATCTTGGAACATGAACAATCAGGATCTGCAATCCACAGTTATCCAATTGTCCAGCATCCAACGAAAATTCACACATGGAACAAAAACGATAAAATTATGGTTTCTCTTTTCTTGTATTAGCAAAATAATGAATTGTATTCTATTTTTCTGAAACTCTAATAGTTTATTAATATAAGTCCAAGTGAGTTTGACCACTCTCTTAAACTTAACATGGTCTAATATTTAATTATTTCAATTAATTAAATTTGATTCATGATTTAGTTAATCCACTGGACTATTACCAAGCAACCCAATTAATTAATTGCCAAATACTTGTTAATTAATTAATTGATTAATCTCATTCTTCTAGTTCGGCTTCTGTGTATGACTCATTAGGTTCCCGATCACGATACCTAATAAGATGAATTGTTATTTTGATCTAATCAAAATCAATAAATTTAAAAACTCCCCTTTAATTTATCATCAATTCACATCCGTCGTCCCAAATTGATATCTACCAATATGTCAGGAAAATATATGTGACTGAAAATATCACTTGGTATGACTAAATCAAGCTTGTTCATTTATAGTAAAACTATAATCCTTTCGTCAATATGAGACATGGATATGTGTTAATTTCAATTATCTATCATATCTTTCATCCCACTATTAAGTCAATATAAGTCGAAAACTCTTTTTGATTTATAAGTACACCTTGGCCAAGGATTTCTTTATGGACTTAACTGAATAAAATGTAAATCTTAATCTCTTAATATCTAAGAGTGACGAATCATCTATTGATCAATCACAACCTTCATATGATTATTGACATACACGAACGATGTCGTATTCGCTGACCCTTCGCAGAGCAACATTCAACATCACCAAAGTACGGATATCCTCATATAAGACACTATGATGACATCAAGTCGAATGATCAATTTCACTACTGAAAGTTACAGATTAACCATTGACGCCCAGATAGTTTATCTATGTAGAATCTCCTCAGCGGATCTCCAATGTTTTGTTCTATAACAACCACGTGTTCATTTAATTGTCATCACATTTTAACTTGTAAGATTAGCTACTTACTTCACAAGTAAGGATGCCACGAGTGTATCTCTATATCTCCTTATTACTTACGACTACAAATTATTTAAGATTCAGTCGTATGAAATTTGTATCTCACAATCAAAATTCCTTGTGATTAACAAATTACCAAGATTTGAATATACGAATTATATTATTTAATTTATTAGAATATTAATTCAATTAAATAATAGATATGCCATAAATGAAATGTACCAATTATATATTAAAAGTATTTATGTTCAAAGTTGATTGGATTTAGGGCATAACACTTACACAAAATTAAAAACTATAACGATTTTTTTGAAAATCTTGTGCAAAATCTTGGATTTGAAATTTAGTGTGGGGCATCTCTGCCCCATACTAAATAGGCCACGGATCTTGATGGTATCATTTCCCTACCCCAGTGCTTTACAAAGTTAGTTTGCAACTTTGGTGATCATATCATTGTAGGATTTCTAGGCTTGATTTAAGTTGTGATGTCTATGGAGGAAATATCTTAATAAGAAACTGGCCATCTTTATTGTGAAACACGGTCATCAAAAAAACTGATTTCAATGTAGTTTCTCACTATAATTGGCTTGTATTTATTTGTGATGCTTCGTTGATCAATTTGTTAGTTATAGAATTAACACATTTTATCAACTCTAAATTTGTGCATCAAAAAGATGTCTGTTCAAATTTCATTCCAATTTGGTAGTCTTGTTTATGTTGTATTGTCTCAGTATGATGAGCAGTAGGATCTAGTGTTGGTGGAACAGATACTTCGAGTTGTATCTCTTGATGTCAGAACGTCCTTGCCCCATAACTGATCTTCTGTCCTAAATACTTTGCACACCAATGCATCCTATGTTCATCTTACTGTAGTCGGATATAAATTCTTCTGTATATATTTGTTAAAGACAAACAAGAAAAGATTTGCAATGGAAGATACTGTTTTTAAGACTATATCTGCTTAATATTTGAAATCTCTTGAGAAATAAATCGCCAGTTGTCTGTGGCTGAGGTTGAACTTGAAGCTCACAATAAGCCTCCATAAGACACCAGCCCAAAGTTGATTGGTGAAGGACTCATAGCCGAACCTCAGAAGAGGCCCAAGAGGATGTCGCCTCAGGCCTAGCTCTTTAGAAGGTTCAACAATTTTCTTTTTTTTGTTTGTTTCCTTCTTTATTTTAAAAACTTATTATCGTTTATACTCATTCACCCTTGTTTGGTTGCTCCAAACAATGAGGCCTTTTCAACAATGACATCGTAAATCAAAGAATTAGTGTCTGAATTTGGAATACTCATTCCATAGTGTAACACCCTCTCGGTATATGTTTATGCATCGTTACACACATTTTTCTTGATCTGATAGTTTATTAACACTAGTTTTTTTTTTAATTGGATTGACCGATAGATTTTATATATTTAACTGATCACTGTATAGTTTTATCTCTAAATTCAATTATATTTTTTTAATATCATGTTGATCGGATCATTGATTTGTGTGTGGGATTGAATTTCTTTTCTTGATCTATAATCTGTTATTAATTAATGTGAATTTGCGTCTTCCAAGGGGTAATTGGGTGCAATATATTGTTAAGTATGATGTAATTTAATTTTTTCCATTTTACTGAGATATTATGAAAATATTTATGACCTTAGATAATATATCTTTATTGTTGTTGCAATAACAATTTTTTTCTCTAGATGCTATGAGCCTTTTGCAAAATGAGAAAGTGTGTAAAATTTAACTCATTTTGCAGATAAGAAATTTATTTCCTATTTTATGTGAAATTGAATTCATTATGAGTACGAAATGTATTTAACATACACATGTAATGGAAGGAAATATTCTCACACTATAGCTAAGTTATAAACATTTATCATCATTGATTTTTTTTCCCCTTTTCTGTTAATAGATTGGTTGGACACTTTTTTCCACAAAATTGCCTTCATAGATATCTTATAACCATATTGTAGAACGGATTTTTGATATTTAAGAAAGCAACTAAAGATCAAACAAGTAATTCAAATACCATACCGATTACAATTACATCAGCAGAAAGAAGTTTCTTCAACTTGAAATTAATTAAGATTTATCTTTGATCAACTTTGTCACAACAAAGATTGAATGTATTGATCGTATTATCTATTGAAAAAGTAATGGGTAAACAACTCGACTATACAAAATTAATTAATATTTTTGTCTCTAAGACCGCATGATGAGTTGTATTTAAGTGATCGTTTAAAATATTTTCGAATTGTTATTTGATTGTAATATATATTTATTGAATATTTCATTTTGTTATTTATTGTTGATTTTAAGTTAACAAATTTTAGTTCCATAAAACTTTTATAAATGAAAAAAAATGGATTACTTGCTACGATTTAGGGCCCAAATTCTGAAATTCGTCTCAAGCCCCGCGAAACACAGGTGCGGCCTTGGAAGGACTAGTCATTGATGAATGGGTGAGCTTTCTTTTGATACTAGGAAATTCTTCTTGTAAGATTTCGACTGTCATTTTCCTTTAAATCTATCCATTTTCTCCTGATTCTTCTTTGTAGAGAGAGAGAAGAGAAAGATACCAAGCTCGAAAACAAGTAGACGTGGTACACTCGGCCTGATTGGTGGTGTGTTGTTCTTGAAAGTCTTTTACTTTGGCTGGAATTTTCTGTACATAAGTTTTCGTTGGTGTATTTACTGTGATGTTAAAGGATGTTCTGCTAAAAAAACTTTGATAGGATAAAGTCAACTCCCCTCTGTTAATGCTATACAATTGTAAGTTGGATGTGTAACTGATATTGAATCAATAGATAATATGATTTTGTTTCTTTATATGGGAGGGAAAAAATTCTGTTTAGAACTTCCTCCCCGTTTTTGCAGTGTTTTGTCGTTCTTAAGTGAATCTCCTTGTGAAGAATTTCTAGGGGCTGAGGCTATACAAGAGAATGGCAAGGTGCATTACCTATACATGTTGAGTTTTGATACTCAATAAATTCAATATATCAACACTATAGTAATTGGCTCCACCCAAAAACAACCTATTAAGGGAAAAATTCAAAACTCAATGACCAATTCAATTTCCAGGTTTCATATTTCAAGATGCAAAACTCAGGTGATAAATAAATAATTAAATATATTAATGTCAAAATTATACAATCAATGGTCACAGACGTATACTTATAGGTCACAACATCACATATTATCAAATTAATTGGTCATAAATTATTGATAGGTCACAGTTTATTTCATTGGTCACAGATCAAAAGTTTATATGTCTCAATTTAATTATCGATCATAGATTTTCAAATTATTTTTCAATTACAAATTATTGAATTTTTAAGTCACAATTATATAATTGGTCACAAACATCCAAATAGTTGGTCGTATATAGAGGTGGGCAAAAATCGAGTGAACCCGACGAACCCGATCGAACCGACCCGTCCGGGTTGGATCGGTTTTGTTTTTTTCTCATTTTTTTAATGGGTTCGATTTTTGGCAATTTTAAGTAGGTCGGGTTGGCTCGGGATATGAGTTAACCCATCAAACCTACAAAAACTTACCCAACATGGCCCATCAATTAAAAAAAAAATTATAAAAGTACCTATTTTTTGTCAACCCTACTTTAATTTCCCATTTTTCCTAAACTTGACTCGTTGAAAAAGGTTAACACATTTTTCCTAAACGCGGACAGCCGACTTCTCTCTTTCCTCTCTTCTTTCTTAATATAATTTGCCCTTTTTCTCTCTTTTCATATATTTTCATTCACCGAAACTTCCTCTAATTTTCCTCTCATGAGTCTCATCAACCCTCATTTGCATTCCCATTGGTTAGTAACAATAGTTCTAATACATGTGTGTTGATTATAATTTATACACTTCAGTTGAATTATTTAATGTTTCAATTATTATTCTAGTCGATGTCGATGGTTTATTTTTGGTATTTTTTTGGGTTTGATTTAGTTGGATTGAGTTGTATTGTTTAGCTAATAGTTTCAAGATTTTGTTAGGATTTTTGCAATTTTTTTTGTCGGGTTGTTTTTGGGAATATGGTCAATTGTTTTATATTTCTAGGGTTTGGATCTTGGTTTGATAATAGAATCGGAATAGGGTTTTGATTACTTGAGCTTTTGTATATTTAATTTGACTTATTTTCTCTTTTCATATTTCTGTGGTGTTTTGAGGCTAATGATAAAAAAAAATTTGACACACATTTTTCTTTCATGTATAATATATAGTCAATTTAAGATTTTTAGTTTTACTTTTGATGAGCTAAGTTTGATAAAGAGATATGATCAGTGAAGTTAACGATTTTTGGAGTAGTTTTATGAGAAAATGAAGTAAGTGAGAGAAATTGCAAAGGCTTTTGTTGTTTACTTGTGTTAATGATGCATAATTGTTTGTACTGAAATTTGACACTTGTTCTTTCATAGTGATAAACAAAGGCTAAGACAAGAATATTGCATGTGCTAAGATGGACACAAACACAGCCACAAGTGCAATATTATTGTTTTCTTGTATTGCATTAATATTTTCAATTAAATATATCTATTTGGTATGTATGATGTTTGTGGAATATGTGCGTAGATGCGGATGAATGTGAAGTACATGGCACAGAAGCTCCATCACAAGACACGGATTTGCAATCAGGTCTTCCTTCACGTGCACTGTCAACATTAGGTAAACGAAAATCGAATAGATTAGCTTCATATGTTTGGGATCACTTTACACTATTGGGCTTGAAGGATTATCCAAATGTTAGGTGTAAATATAACTAATGTGGAATAGATTATGCTTGTGGCA
>CAIGRP010027564.1:0-19172 GCA_903798385.1 Fraxinus cuspidata | reverse complement strand
TCTTACGATGTTGATCGGTCAACGTCCGCCCGGGCTGAACTTGACCGCTGGGTCCGCCACTGTTCATAGCTGATCAATGCCGGCCAATTCATAATGCAGGGACATGATCTATGATTTGGGTTCCTATCAAGTACCAAAAAGATGTTATATGCATGTGAATTCAGATATAATCTACATACGTACATGATTGAAATCGTTAAAGTTGTTTTAACAAGATGAAGTTTTGTCAAAGACGGTGTTATCAGCGTCTAATTGGACCAACCTCAAAGCACATAATAAAGGATGGTATCGAATCTTGGATCAATTCCGGAATTTGGGTCCATTCATTTTCCACATATACAATACACAAACAAATGTAGGGAAATGATATGTCAGGAATATATGGCACAATGAAACTCGTAACATTAAAATAGAGAATTAAATTTGTCACTCATAGGACGATGTCTTCTTTTCTATGAACAATCCACCATCAAATGATGAACTTTTCGATGATTTCTAATAGAACACTTCTATCTTTCTTGTTTAGATCTACATATGGGAAGAATTTATGATGACTTTTTGGGGTTATCGTGGAACCCACAAAGAAAATGAAGCTTGTGGATCTCAAATGGAGCCATTGCAACTTTCGGATGCAGCCTAACTTCTCATGCCTTCAAGTTCACTTCTTTTGAATAAAAGTATTGCTTTAACTTAAAGCAATAAAGCTAGAGAGATTAGCAAATAATTAAAAGTGAAAATTTGAATTAAAGTTCCATCATTACTTAATAGGTAAGCTCCTGCCCAAGATTTCTTGATTAAGGGCATATTTTGGCTAAGTTTATATTTATTATACACACACACACACACACATATATATATATATCTACACATTAAATATTATTTTAGACTACACATTTAATATAACATTGCTTTTACCCCCACCACACGTTGAAATATTACTATAAAGGGTAATATTCACACTATATTTTTTGTTAATTGCACCACACTTCAATTGAATTGAAGGTTCTAAATTGTTTTGCTCCAATTTTTTTCCGTCACATAACATTCAATTAATTTGCAAACATGGTCTCTTACAATTTGTGTTCAAATATTTTGTCAAACTTTTATATTTATTATTTATCGTGTTTTTTAAAAACATGCAAGGAGAAAATAAATATTTTTAGGAGAATTTACAAAAATGGCCAATTTCATGATTGTCAATTGAAAAGCGTTTAATTTTGATAACTCTTGCAAAAATGGCCAAATTTGATACAAAATTGTCTATTACATTAATGCTAACTAATACCTAATGGATTCATTTGCTTTTATTATCTATTAGGTATTGTTCAAGAATTTTGGAAAAATATGAAGAAGATGAAGTAGAAAAGTCAACACTAAACAATAATTATATACTTCTAATTCATAATAAAATAACGTAATTTCATTTCAAAAAATTTAATCTCATCCAAATTTGCAGTTAATTAGGGCATGTTCTCTTTACCATTTCCAAGTCGTTTTCTGTTTTCGATTTTCCAAAATAGTGAAAACGCGTTCTCTTTCCCATTTTAAAAAACACGTTTTTGAAAACAAGTTAAAAATTTGTAAAGAAAATCCAAAACGACAAATTTGTCATTTTGGGTGTTTTCTTTTTCGAAAACGAGTTTTTGAAAACAAATTAAAAACTTACAAAGAAAACTCAAAATGTTAGTTATAATCAAGCCAAAATTTTTAAATTTCAAAATAATTTTTCAAAATGTTAAAAAGATCACATTTTCAACAATCTCAAAATGGATACTCAAAATACAAAATCTAAAATGAATTCAAAACACCCCCTTAGGCTTTCTACAATTCTCGGTAGAGGGTAATTTTTCTTTGAAATCTCGTTTTTGCTCATAAGTTGTGTTTAATAGTTTTTATTCTTGACATTTCATAACATTCTCGACATTTTAAAGGCTGTTATCGACATTTGGACCTTGTTTATATTGACATTTGCCATTTCATTTGTTTAGAACGAGATTTCGTTCCAAACAGAGATTCTGCTACATTTTATAATGTTCTTGACATTTTAAGCGTACTCATCGACATTTCGTAAATGTTTTATTTATCCAGTAATAGGAAGAAATGAGCATTTAATGTATTATTGACATGATACTTTTTAAAATAAATAGTATAAATTATGCGTCAAATTATTTTTGATCAATATAAATTTTAATTCTATAAACAATTTTGTCTTCATCGTGGAATTTAAAATTGTTAATAAGGGCATTTTGATTTATATTATAGTAAAATGGACATTGAAGAAATTTTGGACATTTTTGCAATAACCATGTATTTTTTGCAATTTCCTCATATTTTCACTCCTGCTAAATTTTTGGGTTGCCATTGATTCACGTACTAATAAATAGAAAATTGAAGATAAAAATACGATTAAAAAAAAGATTGAAGACACAAGTACGGAAGTAAGAAGTTGAAAACATTTATTGCGAAATGTAGTTACCATATACAAACAAGAAATATTTTAAAATCATATTTATCCTAATATAATAAGGGGAACCGTGGCCATTCTCCAACCTGTAATATCTTTTGAATTTGGTCCCATAATTTATTTATATTGACAGTTGGAAACTGACCTCCAACTTTTGTAGCAAAATGGTCATCAATAGGAGGCATTTGTTAGACGGAAATAATAAGTCGAAACTAAGAAAAAATTTAACTTGAGCTATCTATTGCAAAAAAAAAAAAAAAATCTTGTTCCGAGTAAATAGTCTGTATCCAAGTCAGAATAAAAGATCTTCGTGCATAAGTGGAATAAGAATACTTTTCCTCATCTTTTTTCAAGGTGGGCTCAACCCGAGTATTCGAATCGATCTTCATGGCAAAGTTCAGATGCACACAAGTAAATGCTAAAAATTCTTAAAAAGTCTGCAAACAAACATAAGCAAGATGCTAAAGGCTTCGGTATCAACTTTTATTCCATTTAAGATGCCCACAAAAATAATACAATTCTTTTGAGAAAAGAAGATTTGAGTGCTAAAAAACGAAAAAGAAAAAAAAAAGCCTACTACCAAAAGGCTTTTTCACAGCACAGGAAGAAAAAAGAATATATTCAAAACATTGATCACTTAAATCAAAACTGTTATTAATTATCAAGCAATCTAATTTATGTTCCAAAATAACAACCCGCAACAGTACAAGTATCCAAATGACAACCAACAATATAGAAAAAGTAGAGGCACAACAAGTACCAAGCACAGTGATCATACTTCCATTTTTAACATTTGACCTCCTTCAAACCATGGCCGAAGTACAAGAATGTTGGATCAGTGGCACCTTCCTTGTAGTATGCAAACACCATGGTGCTGTCATCATGCATGCTCTCTCCCACAAAACTAGAACAAGAAGACAAACCTCGATCAGCCAAATAAATCAACGCACATTTCTTAACAGTAAGAACTAAAATGCATGTTCAGAGACCATTCAGGATGGCTTCTTAAAAGCCTAAAGTAGATTTTGAAACTAAGAAACTGCTTTTGAATCTATTTGGATAATTTTTTTAACAGCGCTTTATCTGATGCTTAAAAGAGCTTGAAGCCAACTCGGGAAGTACTTCTACAAAATGCAAAAACTATCCCAAACGGGCCATCACATCACGATCAGTATAAAGAACCAAGATTTTGTCATCAACTACTCAATACATTCGAGTGATATACCACCCTCCTTGCCAAACATGTTAAAAAGAATTCTAAGTTGAACTTACAATTGGAGGTCACTCAGCTTTGAGAGCAGAAACTTAGTCGCCCCTTCAACACCCTTCTTGAACTCCGCTTGCTTCTCTGCATCGAGCTTGGGTGTCAACAGTTTGATATACTTCTTGATATATGCAACAAATTGCTTCTTGTCAAAAGGGGGTTGCTCCTGTATTTAATAATCGGGTTAAAGATATCAAATTCTGCACATAGAATTCAGTCATACATTACACATTATGCACAAACTAACCTGGAGCCTGAATGTGTCGACAATGTCAACGACCTTGGCAGCCGCATCATCAACACCCTCATCCTCATCAGCACCTTCAGCAGAAGGGTTTGCACCAATGTCTACATCAACTGCTCCCTGGACAACCCACTGTGATCCACCACAAAAATTACAGCATAAAAACCTTGCAAAGGAGACATAATAATACTAGTATCCAATACCTCCCAGGATCATCCAAACAAACATGCAATTAGTAAATAAAGCATATTGAAAAATGGTTACCAAGACAATGAACATAACAGTGAAACAAATAACTAAATCTAATGAAATTAAGTAAAGATCATTACCTTTCCCTCAACCTCCCAGAGAATCCCATTTTCGATTTCCTTGTATGGAAATGAGTCTGAGAGAAGTTCATCACCTAAAAAATTATAAATAAGAATGTCAGCAGTGGGAAAAACATTAACTGGCCATGGTAAAATTTCTAATCTGCAACTATTTCAACAGTGTAAAATTCCTTGATCACCTCATTCATGAAACAAAATATACCCAGAGGAAGCTGAAGTTCCAAACTTATCTTAAATACTTATTCATTGTTATAATATAGCTCACACAGAACTTATACTTCACAATTCCACAACAACAGGAAGTATCATCATACAGACTACAGTGTAGAAGATAACACATTCCTTTTACCAATAGCACAACAAGAACTTGATCGATAACAATAATACCATTCAACAAACCAACAAGAAAAACTGGAATTGTTGCTGCAAAAAAATCATTCACAACTACCACAAAAGATTTAATATTCAAGAGAAAAGCACGAATATAAATCAGTCAAAAGAAAATATTAAAAACAAGATAAAAATTGATCTTTGTGGCACAAACTCGTGTAGTAAAAAACAAAAGCAAATTAGATATTTCTAGCAGTTAGTCCATTAAATCAATCAGAAAAGCAGAACATCTAATCTAATTAGATATCAACACGCCGTGAATAATAAGAAATTTAAAATACCAGTAATGACGAAAATTAAGTAGCGTATTAAAAAATTAATGCCATCCTTAAAAAACCAAATCTGCACCTCAAAAACCAATTAATAGTTTAATCTGTAAATCAAAAACCTATAGGGTTCACGAAATCCCACAACTAGATCAGCCACAAGAACACAAGATAATAGAAGTGAACAGCTATACAAAAATGGATCTAAAACACAAACTGACACTGAATAACAATCATCCCATCCCCACTTCATAACATAACATGTATCCACAGACAGATCTACAGCACATAAAAGTCATATAAAAATTACGAAAACAGAAACCAAAAAATAATACCTGTGAGCAAATCTTGGTAGACCAACATGATTACAGTGTTTTAGCACTTGGGTCGCTCAAAGGCTTCAAGAGAGCAAGGGTTCAAGAGCAGGCGACAGCAAGAGGGTTAATTATTGTATAGACGACGAAAATAAATAGGCCGAGGGATTGACGGAAGAAGAAGGTCGAATCGGGAATTACCTATACTAGACAGAAGTTTTCTCAATTTGACGTATGTATCCTTTCCTCATTATGTCGGCCTTTCACTGTTGGGCCTAATCCGTTCTCTATTGGGCTTTTCTAGTTATTTCCATGAAAAGCCCTGTTGGCAGTAAAAGTTAGCCCTACAAAAACACTCTAAAACACCTAGGGACGTTAAAATATCAAACCCCTTGCCGCGTCTTAGAGTTTTAAGGGAGACGAGTCGCTTATTTGTATGACTCATGTATGAGATGATTAGCTAGTTCTCGTGCGAGCAAGCTCGTCAAAATGAACAACAATGCTATTTCAATAAAAGAATCGACTTTACTCTTCATATGGCTTGCCTACCAAGGAGCAAAACGAGCCACACCTAGAATGAGTGAGTCGACTTTCTCAATCGAGATGTGTCAGCAGTAGGTGAGACAAATGATTCGACTCATTCCATTTAACATCCATGTCATGCCAATTAGGGAATTAGACTGGAACGTAAACACGATCTCTATAAATTCTATTTAGAAAATTTAAAAGACAAAAGAAAATGAATAGATGAGGATAATTTAATCCCACACAATTTTCACCCTTCCATGTCGTTCTTACCTTTAATAAATTTAGACCCATCTAAATAGAATAAAAATTAAGCCCCCTGATTGACAATCATTCTTTACGGAAAATAAAATTTTGAATAGTGATTATTAGGAAAATGTGTAGTTAAAAAGTATGAAAAATATTTAAAAAAACGTGTAGAATATTTTATTATATAAATGTATAATTGAAAATGAATATATGAAAAAAATTGTCAAATATGGACTAAATAATAATGTAATAAGATTAGATAAGAGAACTCAAATTACTTTCTAGACCCCAACACGACATGCTCTAAAAAATATCTGACGGTAAGAAAAGTAGAAAAGAGACCAAAATAAGGTGGATACGACCCATTCTACCGTGGCACATTTTAATTGGTTAATTGTTGAACGTATATATATTATTTTCATACCTGTGGAACACCGCATTTCTTTTTCTGAATCGCTCATGGGATTTCAGATTCTAACCTAGAGGTAAACATTTTTTTTGTGATATTTTGTTGGGTTTACAGTTCAATAAAAAAATTAGGTTTTATCATCGAACCACCTATTGTTCCTTTTGGTACAGTTTCTGTATTTTAACTCGGTTATTTATTGAACTTGACGACACTGATTTGTTATTAAATTTCTTTTTTATAATAGTTTAAGATATGAAATCCAGATCATGATTTCTTGTACTGGAATATGTTGTTGTTGAAATTGATGATCTTGTGGGGTGTTCTCTATTTTCAGATTCTGAATCTCGGGATTGAATTTTGGGAAATTTCGGTTGATTTTTCAATCAGGTAGCGAGTGATAATTTGAAAATCACTATGGAAGGTAACAAGGACGAGGCTTTAAGATGCATTAATATTGCTAAGGATGCAATTGTATCGGGCAATAAACAAAGAGCCCTAAAATTTATTGGAATTGCGCGTCGACTTAATCATAATTTACCTGTTGATGATCTTCTGGCCAAGTGTGAAAATCTAGATTCTTCGACGTCCCCTGGTCCGTCTAATAATGTGAGTAATGCTAATGGGCTGAAAGATGAAACAAGGCGGGTTGGTAGCAATGAGGTTCAGAATGGGGAGAGGAATTACACGGAGGAGCATGTACAATTGATTAGACAGATTAAAAATAAGAGGGACTACTATGCAGTTCTAGGTGTGGAGAAGAGTTGTTCGGTGGAGGATATTAGGAAGGCATACCGGAAATTGTCGCTGAAAGTCCACCCGGATAAAAACAAGGCTCCAGGATCTGAGGAAGCATTTAAGAAAGTAAGCAAAGCATTCAAGTGCTTGAGTGACGATGATTCCAGGAGGCAATATGATCACACTGGTTTAGTCGACGAATTTGAGCATAATCAGCAGTATAACGTTAGGCGAAGGAGGAGGAGAACTGGAAATGACTTATTCGATGATGAATTTGATCCTGACGAGATATTCAGGGCATTCTTTGGTCAGAATGACATGTTCAGGAATTCTCACGTTTATAGGACTAGAACTGCCAATACTGGTACTCCTCAGAGGGAAGATTTGGGTAGTAATGGACCTAATCTGATGTTGCTTCTTCAGTTACTGCCATTTTTGATAATCATCTTGCTTGCTTATCTTCCTTTCTCGGAGCCTGAGTATTCTTTGCAGAGGAACTATTCCTACCAGTTTAAGAAGACAACAGAGAAACATGGGGTGGAGTTTTTTGTGAAATCACCAGAATTTGATAAAAATTATCCACATGGAAGCCCTGGTCGAGATGACATTGAAAATAATGTTATCAAGGACTACAAACATACGCTCAGACGCTATTGTCACATGGAAATGCAGAGGCGTCAGTGGAATAGAAATTTTCCAACTCCTCACTGTGACAAGCTAGAAAGTTTCGCTGTGTGAAGGTAAGCTCAAGTGTTGAATAAATACATGAGATGCTTGTCAATCTACTTTTATGTTAGTATACTGTTCAAATGATATCGTATATAATATGATTTATTTCCTCTTTTTTCTTTCTTGTATTGTCTTTCGCTTTCCTTCTTTGTGATATTCAAACATTATCTTAAATTGGAAGCAAGGACAAATTGTTATTACCAACTTTGGCTTAGTGATGTTGAAATGCATGGGATAACAGATTCCTTTTGAAGACTATTGGTGACTATAAGTTTTATGTTCAAAATGGACCCATAAGGAAATGTTTTTACTGCCTGATCTGGTGTAATGTGATGAGTAATTCTGAGAAATTGGATGTTCTCATAAATTATGGTATTGGGAAGAGATAGGCTCTGTAAACTGTTGATTTAGGATTCAAAGAAAGAATTAGTGTGTATCTGAGAGAAAAACAGAAGAGAGAGAGCGTTAATTCAACTCTCTAGTAAAGAATAATAGTATTTGTATCCATAGGCTGCTGGGATTTCCTCATTTGGCATATGAATAATTTTCGGAAACTTAATAATTACGCAATCATTACTAAGATTTTTCTAGACCAGAGATGATTCTAGTCAAAGTGAAACAACTTTAATCCCACTTGTTGAAACAACATCATACCATAATTTCTTACAAAATGTTGCAAAAATTACAAAAAACTTTACCTGGAATCTTGTTGAAGTTTTTAGCTTGTATGCATTTTCTCCTAACCTTTTAATATTACCGAAATTTTTGTTTCCAAATTTACAAAATGGGGCTTATCGCGTCTTGAGGTATCTAGAATTTGAAAAGAAGTACATACCATGTGCATGTTGGTGTTTGATATGCGTCGAACACAGCTTTGGTGGTGTCCATGCTTTTCAGTGGGGATCATTGAGATCTTTGCCAATTCTGTCCCAATAATTTGATCAACAACAGTTATTAAAAACGTTTTAGATGTCACAAGCACCCTTCCCAAGTCCCTGAAAGACCTCGGATCAGTGCTTACTGTGCCTATATTAATTGCCGTTTTTGTTGTTTAATCCTATGTCTCTCTTACCCTCTGTTTGGTTTAGATGAAAATCAGATTTTTAGTAGATTTCGATAAAAGTTGATGAAATGTGCGGTTCAAAAGTTGTGGGTCCTATGAAATTTGTGGTTGAAAATGAATTTGAGGAAACGGGGGCCAAACAGGGGCTTACTTTTATTTGAAAAGTGTTTATTCTCTTTGCGGTCTTATTCAGAGCGATGATATTACTTCTTTTTCATTTATCATCCTTCCTCGCTCCTGGTGATTTCACGTTCATGTTGCTTACCATTGTCTTGTGGAATCTTTGTGCAGTGATGTTGTTGTAGACTTCCATGCATTGTACTTGCAACTTATGTAGAGACGAGTCACCATGAACCATCTACTACACTGCTATATGTTTGATGAATCATATCTTCAGAAATTCATTTTAGCTAAAAACATTTGATCTTCAGTGGAATCTTGATTTGAAAATGTGGTTTTGCTTTTTCTTGGTTGAGCAGATTTTCTGATTGGATTGTGGAGTTTCCTGGTGGGAGTTGCACAAATTATCATATTTGAAGAAGCAATTGGCTGTTTTGAGGATTTTTAGCATACAGGAAATTCCACGACATTGAGTTTGATGTACAATGTATGTCATATGTACATTGAATGCCTTATCATTTTAAGACAGAAGCATTATTATTTTATGACCAACTGAAGATTTCTTCAGTCTATATGATTATGTGAACTTGCTTCATAAAATGGTTGCACGTGATCTTGGACAAAATTTTGGTCCCCGTCCAAGGCTCGGGTTAACTCGGGGAAGATGACCCGTCATGGAAATAAGATGAAAGCTTATTCGGAAAAGATTTTTCTAAAATATTCTTTTTCTCAAAATTATTTTTAATCATAAACATTGTTCCTGTTTGGTGATGATTAAAATTAGATTTTTAGTAAATTTTAATAAAAATTGATGAGACGTTTGTACATTTTTCTCTCATTTTATTTGTACCTTCATTTTTTGAATGGGTAAATTTCATCTAAGCGAGCCACACGAATTGGACCACGTTGGCCCTATTTGCGGCCCCTGTCGGCATTATTCAATTAATCATGTTACTTGTATAATTTTGGTTGACAACCTCACGTTTCACATTCATTCATTTTAAAAATTATTTTTTAAATTAACGGTCTTATTTTGATGGCATTGAGGTTGTTAACTATGGCTAAACAAATGTTGTACAAATAACTTAATTATTATTTAATTTCATCTACCGTCATAATACTTATAGTGAAATTTCAATTGGATTACTAAGGATTAATCTACTTGTATATTCAATGTGTATATTTCATTAAGTGTAAAAATCGAGATCATTCATTTAAGTAAGTGTTGGAGAAATTAATGACAAAATTGATTGTCATGTCATGAAATGTTCTCTAGGACGTCGATCAAGATGTAAGTGTAGCAAAACTAAGATCACTAATTCGCCTCGTTTGAGTCGATGCCTTCAATTTAATTGAAATTGGATCATTGAGCTCTAAATTTGTAATTTCATCATTCCAGTACATTTCCTATCCCAAATTGAGTCCTACTCCAAATCAATGAAGTTACTTTATTGACAACTACACATTAATGATTTTTCACTATTCGTTGCGTGATATAATAACTTATCATCATGCTGCATCGTCAAATGTTAAATTAAAACAACGCATATATTAAACTTTTTACTTTTGAAAACGTTGTTATGGTCCTTGTTTTATCATTTTTGTTTTTAGGATGTCATATAGCGATTACGTGGAGATCAATTATGATATATTATCAACAATCATGCCACGTGGTTATTTAATTTACATCATTTTCAACATTTTGCCACATAATTGGATAGTTTTAAAAAAACGCATTTTTTTCAACCGACACTTTTTGAATTTTCACACAATGTAAAATATATATACACACTATAAAATGTACACTTAACTTGATTCTATTATCAAAGAAACAATTTCTCTCAGATGACAGAGTTGTAAAATTTAAAATTCAATTAAAATTCAATTACAATCTAGTGACCCAGTTAAAAATTCAGTGACCCTGGGTGAAATTTACACCCAACTCATTTTTTGTACTATTGATTTGAATCTACTTTTAAGTGAAAATGGAGCCAGACGTGCAATTCCGGAATTCTAGGATTTGCTGCTCCCTGCTTTAAAGTTTGCGTCCCTGTTTGTTGGTGCTAATTTTTTTTTATAAAAATATAAGTTAATAATTAATTTTAACAACACATTTAATAAAATTCAAAATTTTTTGATCACACATTTCATCAACTTTTATCAAAATTTATTATAAATCTGATTTTAATATCTACCAAACAAAGGCATATAAGTTGAAATTAAACAAAGAAGAAAGAGTTCGCTGGTTGGCTCGGGATTTAATCTCGGGTTTGTAACAAAACTTTAAAAAAAAAAAAAGAGCAAAACTTGTCCATTTACGAGCACTTCTTTGACCACACAGCACAATGTTTTAAAACCAAAGTATGTTTGAAAAATAAAGGACAGTAGATTCAAATGAACCAACTGATGTAATCAATCTTGAATTTTTGCAGCCGACGCCATTGAACCGACCAAGGAGAAAGACAGGAAATGACAGAATACCCTCAAAATATCCTACAAACAGATCGTCAACAAAAGAGTAATTATGTCAAAAAGTAGTCTACTCCATGTTCATTCACAATCTCACTTTACGTGGTACGACAGTACTATCTCTACATACGTAAGATCCAAGAAAATGAAGGAATTCCATCAAAGATACATAAGTTACGATCAATCTTAAGCACGAACAGATTATTACAGAAGAAAACGGCTTCTAAGCAAGATCAGAAAACCGTAAAACAATACAAAATTCACATCCACTTATACGTATATTGTATGTATAAGATAGCTAGTCCCCCGAATCATCATCACCTCCAAAGATGGATACACGGTTGTAAAGGAGGAACAAAACAAGTACAAGAACGAGTGCAACTCCGACCGGTGAGCCACCGACTCGGTGGATGGTATTGGGTTCTCCGGTGGAGAAGATGCTCGAGACGAATGAGCCGCTGTCGGAAGAGAGGAACTGGATGGTGAGGAGGAGGATTATGGGAAGGAGGAGGAGCCCAACTGGGCTGAGCAACTCGGCGATGAACTCAGTAAGGGCTTCACCTTGGTCACCGAGTAATGTCGGCACCACTACTACTAACACAACCACCACCGCCAAGATGGCAGCATGGGGAGGTCCGGCACGGCGGTCTTCTATCATTTTGTGGTGGTTGTGAATTGTGTGTGTGATTTTCTTGATCTTCTTTTTGTGGGGACTCGAGACTTTGCTTTTGGTTTTGGTTTTCACTTGTGTTTTTTTTTGTTGGTTTTGTTCTGTCTTTTAGTAGGGTAAATGAGTAGACTATAGATGCTCTTGGACGCGCTTGTTTGAAAAATAATAAGAATGAACTTTTCAACCAAGGGGAGGGTGGGCTGGGCTGGGAAGGAGAAGAGAAAATACTTGCACAGTGATTTCCTATTTCATGCCATTCGAGTAGGTAGAGTTGACAATGGACTTGAGTTGTTCGTTGATTGGTCAGTTTGTGAGAGCTTTGCTAATAAACAATTCAATTCATTTTCTCACGAGCTTTTGAATCGAGTCGGGCTCTAAATTTTGCTAAGATTTTCTTTAAATTCATTTTTAAAAGAAATTGGAAAACTTGGGATCAAACTTGGCTCGATTTAGCCCATTATCACCTCTACGAGGAGGGAAATTTTCCAAGTTCTTTAACTAGAAAATGTCTAGGAAGGATCTTGTTTTACCACATGAAACATTGTTTTTTGTTGTAGAGAATGGTTGATTTTTCTTGCCATAATTACAAGTAGGGTCTGCCAAGGTAATTACGTTTTGGGAAGGGCAAAAGGGGTATTTAAAGTTTGTTGCCATGTGATGTGGGACCCTGTAAGATTTTGGAGAATTAATATCAATGCCAAATTGGATCCATTGGCATTTTTGTTTGATAAATTAATGACTTTATTTCTACTTTTTATAATTGCAAATTTGGGTAAGTATCGTCATCTCATCTGATTAATCAATTGGCTACCTTTTTTGGCTGTATTAAGTTAAATGAATAAATCTCATACGCGCTCATTGAATTCTCCACGAAATTGAAATTGATTCATTAAATTTTAATTTGTCTCAATTCATTAAATTTCAATTTAATTTCAGATTTCACTAGTCGTTAAAGATTTGTTATCTATAATTCTCAGACGGATAGAAATTTGCATAGTTGACAATAACAACATTAGGATTATGGTATTAAAAGGTTTAAGAGATATGATTTTTAATTTTATTTTAACATTTTTATGATGTGGCATAGTAATAGAGGTGAAAGTGCAAAAAATTGAAGCGTTTGAACATTTTGCATACCGAATTTCAAACGTATGCTAATAGACCTTTATACAAATATTTACTTTTTGATTGTTTACTTTTTTATTTTCCCGTGTGAATGCAATGTTTCGTACTTGTCTGAAAAGCTGGCATAGTACGACAATTATTGTACGGCATTCCATTTGGAGATAAGGACACATATTCTTTGCTTTAATAGCACAAAACGTCCATACGTTTCAATTTTTTACATTTTCACTCCTATTTCAACGTTTCATTGCGGAAAACGTCATTTTCACTTATTTTTAACGTAAAATAATCAATATACACTTAAAACAAAAAAGAAAAAAAAATAAAGAATAAATTGCAGCTTTACTCCCAAACTTTTTAAAAAATGTAAATGTGTCCAAAATTTATGAAAATATTAAAAATAACAAAAAAAAAACTCCATTTTCTCTCTCTCCCACCACATTCCCGTTCGGCAACTTCTGGCCACCAAGACCGTCGGATATTAATGTCATTACAAAGCCCTCTAATCCCTTTTCAATTACCACCAAACACTCATTCATTAAAACTCCAAAATCAAAAGAAATTAGCACTCAAAAAACTGAATTTTTCGCACAGCGCCTGAACTTCATCCATAAATTCAGTGACTTTGGGGTGCAATTGAGCTTGATCCATGGGTGGGATGGGTGCGCCAGAGGTAGACGAAGGTTCCCCAGGTGGTCCGCGACTTGGAATCGTCATTGTTCGGACTATTACAGGTGGGAAGGAGAAGAGAAAATACTTGCACTGTGATTTCCTATTTCATGCCATTCGAGTAGGTAGAGTTGACAATGGACTTGAGTTGTTCGTTGATTGGTCAGTTTGTGAGATCTTTGCTAATAAACAATTCAATTCATTTTCTCACGAGCTTTTGAAACGAGTCGGGCTCTAAATTATGCTAAGATTTTCTTTAAATTCATTTTTAAAAGAAATTGGAAAACTTGGGATCAAACTTGGTTCGATTTAGTCCATTATCACCTCTACGAGGAGGGAAATTGGAATCGTCATTGTTCGGACTATTCTGCGCAATAGTCGAGACGGCGTAACTTCTGAACCAAATTTGATTTGCTGTGAGGCTTTTTGGCATAAATTGGGAACATGGCTGGAGTCGTCTAGCCATGGGTAACCGGCCTGTGGTGGTCCGCAATCATGTTGGTTACCGGAATGTCGGATTTCGACAGTTTGGACAATTTCATGCAGCGAAGTTTGAGTGCTGATTTCTTCTGATTCTGAAGTTATAATGGATGGGTGTTTGGTGGTAGTTGAAAAGTGAATGGAGGGCTTTGTAATTGCGCCAATATCCGGCGATCTTGGTGGCCGGAAGTTGCAGCGGAAATGTGGTGGGAGAAGGAGAAAAATAGAGTTTTTTTTTTTTTAATATTTTCATAAATTTTGGACTCATTTACATTTTTTAAAAAGTTTTGGAGTAAAACTGCAATTTATTCTTTATTTTTCTTTTCTTTTCTTTTTTGTTTTAAGGATATATTTGTTATTTTAAGTTAAAAATAAGTGAAAACGACGTTTCCACAATAAAACGTTGAAATATGGGTGAAAATGTAAAAAAAATTGGATGTTTTGTGTGATTAAGCCCATATTCTTTCAATTAAAACTTATTTTCAACCACACATTTTTCAATAAAATAATATTTTCCATCACATCAATAATTTTTCCTTACTTTTTAACCATATATTTATCATTATATCACTATTTACAATACATTCTTTTCTCGATAATATCTATCAAACACACTAAATCTTGCATACTATGGAACTAAGATTCGAGGGTATACTTCCCTTCTATTCTATTAAATGCATGCATAACACAGGGAAAAGTCGCTCTAAATATTTAAATTTCAACGAGAGAAGTGCCAATTAGTCTGAAGTAAAAACGTTTTTAAGTGCAATTGGTAAGAAGATTTTCGGGAATGTATGTTTCTAATGCAACCACAGTTCTCTCTACGTCTACCCAATTTACAAAATTGACTGTGCGACTATCTTCGAGAGAGAAGTCTTGATAAGTTTGTACCAAATAAAGATAAAAAACTCACAAAATTAACTGAGCGACTATTTTTGAGATGAAACTTCATTTCTCTATAAGTGATATTAGAGTTAGACTTCAAACAAAGTCGAGGTCTCTAATGCAGTTGAAGACTTCATTTCTTGATTAGAGGAAGAGAGGTGGATAAACAGTTGAATAAAATCATGAGCATTGGAGCAACAGTTGACTAACACGAAAACTTGTTATTCAATCATGGATAGAAAATAGGCTTAAAAGGAGTTTTGACAACTCCAGTTAACCTTATTTTCCTATTGGAACAATGAATATTTCTTCAAACCGTGTATTATTTGCATTCAATTTATATGAAATTCTCCAAAAGGCTTCATTTTCATTTTTCTTATCAATTCATCATTCATTTGTAACTCTACCCTCATCTTGAAAGTTCATAATTCCTATTAATTTCTCAACTAGACTACATTCTCTGGTAAGCAAAAATGTGGGCAACAACTACCAAACATGTCGGTCTAGTTTGTCAAGACTCAAAAAACACTGCACCCTTAAAGATAATCACATATTTGTGAATCATTTAAGTTAAAATTTTCCACACCCGAGATGTAATGACAAAAACAATCGAGTGTAAAGAAATATCATGTTGAATATCACGTGTTCACGAATTCTATTTGAAGGATAAAATTTTCATAAAACATATATTTTTCTTTGCATTTTCACGTCTACGAAAATACTTTTTCATTCCTTGATTACAAGGAGTTCTTAGTTATTTTGTTTGCTTTTAATGAATAATTTATTTTCGTATAATTACGTCATATATAGGGCAAGTTATGCTGCAACTTGACAAGCGGGCCACATAGGAAGAAGAGTCAGGCCTCAAATGGCTGGTGAAGAGAAAGAAACAGTCCAGAATTTTTATGGGCCCAAACCCATTCCAAATCATTGGTGGGGTCCTGATCCAAAAACTAAATAGATACTATAGGCCCATTCAATGGGACGGAGATATTGGTCCAGCATTTCGTCAAAGGGCCAAAAAACCATAAAATTAAGCAACCAATAACCAAATAGATTTAGAGGAATATATTCATGTTAAATTAGTACATTCACTCATAATAGATTTTGAACTACTTGCTTAGATTTATATTTATCGTACGTCGAGGAGATCGAATGATAGTATTCACCTTCCCATGTATGCACGGTTTCATCGTTTATTCATTTTAGCCTCCGTGATAGGATTTTTTTTCTTTATTCTCCCCGGCTCATAGCCAATTAGAAACTAGTGTAATTTTAAACTAGTGTTAAAAAAAAATGTAAGCACATAATTATTGTGATTATAACAAACTCGATTTTTCGAATAGTGCCACTTGACTCGTAAATTTAAAGTTGAAAAATCATCAAATTTCAAACACGATGCACATGAGATCAAATAATTGTAGATTATATCTCTACATCACTACGTTCAACTAGGTATAATTGTAGATGTAAGGAATATTTGGCTTTGTAAAGTAAGCTAAACAAAGGTTCTTTTGGCATTTAACCACTTCACTGTATTAATGGTTATACTATGGAAGAATGGTGTAACGATGCTTCATTTCATCGTGCTCAAATGCTTCGAATGTGTCTTTATTTACCAAACGTGTGCAACTGTGACTCTTAAACTTGATAGATTCTTCTTTCCCCTTTCCCAATTTCTCAAACGTGGATTATTGCACAGGCTCAGCCTGTGACATTGACCTCTCCTTTAAAATATAGCCATCTAAAAAAAAAAACTAAATAGACCCTTGATTGAGACATCAACAAATCTAACCCAAATCCACGTTCTTGTTCATGAAAACCTAATTCACAGGCAGGCATAAAGTTAGTAATCATATAAATGTTAATTCTAGTCTCGTCGTCACCTAGTTATCAATACTCCGCGTACATTAGGACTTTGATAAAACATGAATCAGGCTCGCAGACGATGGAGACATGTAAAAGACTTAATTTAGATAGATAAATGTTTCTCCCATACGAAGTCTTAAGCTTCTAGACGAGGTCGTACAATAGGGAAGAAATGCAATGCTTTAGGCATAGCATGATAATTAACCTTAACAATCACAAATACTAGCAAAAGACAATTCAAACCAATTAACTCAAACTTATATATGCAGTTCACATTGAAGTATTACAACACAACACTGGCCTGAAAATACTGATAAGCATTCAACTTGAGAAAAACCAAACTCTATTTAATGAATTAACAACATACTTAATGAAAGATAAACAAGTGTACCAACAACGTAAAACAGTGACGAACATTAATAAAAACATAGAAATGTGTAAAAATGTATAGCCTGTATCTGCAAATTATCAGTAAAACTAAGACTTTTACTGTTTAATTTTCTCATCCTCCACAGCCAACAATGAAGGAATTGCAGCCAAATTTGGCGTAGTATTCTTATTTGAAGAAGAAGAAGAATCCCTCTTTGAAGGCTTGCTAAAAGCTCTCATTGGGCTTCCAAATATCCATCCCCAACTTTTACTCCTCCCATTAGAAAGATGCCCTACAGTGGCTGTTGCTGCAGTACCTTCAGTTGAAGATGAAGCCCAATGGGAAGAAGATGAGGTTGAAGAAGAAGATGAAGTGATGCTAAAACCACTGAAAATCCCACCACATTTTACCCTCTCTTTAATTCGAACTTGCTCATTATTATCTCCATTTTTGTATTCTGAAGGAAGTTTAGATTTGCCTTCTCTATGAGATTCCGCTCTGCGGAGAGTACAATCACCAAAATCAGTTGAAATTCTCTCAAAGAAATCACCAGAAAAACTCCTACTTCCACAACCAACAGATCTGGATCTTGATACCTTTCTTGGACTCTCATTTTCTTCACAACCCACAAATTCTTCCTTCGTGTCCCTTGATTTTATTGTAGCCACAGAACTCACACAACTAGATGGAAAGTTCAAATCTTTATAATGGGTTTCAATTTTCTTGGTTGTACTTGAATATTTTGACAAGTAAAGAAAAGACCAGAACCCTCTTTTATGAGTGTCATAATCTTTA
The DNA here is from genome assembly GCA_903798385.1 of Fraxinus cuspidata. Classification (NCBI taxonomy): domain Eukaryota; kingdom Viridiplantae; phylum Streptophyta; class Magnoliopsida; order Lamiales; family Oleaceae; genus Fraxinus; species Fraxinus cuspidata. The sequence continues at coordinate 739 of CAIGRP010027564.1, read as the reverse complement.
AAATTTTCATTCAAGAAATGGATACCTCTTCTTGGAGAAGTGGTAGACTTACTTCTCTTGAAATCGGAAATGGCATCATCTTTATTTTTCTGATTCCTTTGTGTCAAAACAAAGGGCAATCTGGCAGATGAAGATACATGTCGGCGAACTTGAAGGGATGTGGCGGTGGCGGAAGAGGGGGCGGCGCCACCAAAATCAGAACTGAAAGAGGGGGAAGAAGATGAAGAAGTAGAGGAAGAGATGGGTAGAGGGAATGAAGAAGAGATTAATTTTCCAAGCTTTTCTTGGAGGCAAAATGCACAGATTCCACCTGAGGTGCTGTTCTTGTTCGGATGGTCTGTACATTGCATGTTACCTTCTCCGATATCTTCATGCACCACTTCCATAACCATTTTCACTTCCAAAATCTTGAAGTTTTTCACAGAAAAAATAAATTGCTATATAGGTTCTTGATTTTTTAATTTTTTTTTGTATTTTAGTTTTATATGCTGTCAAAAATGATATATTGAATGCTGCCCGAAATATGGCTTCACGCTGAGAGGGGGGTGTAAGGGTGTAAATGAATGAAGAGTTGCAGAATTTGGCACAGAAGTAGGGAATTAGTGATGAGGTGGAGTTGGAGTGGAGGAATGAGGTGAGGTCCACAGGAGCACGTGGAATATGACTAGTTTATATAGTTTATTTAAAAAAAGAAAAAGAATAAAATGACAAAATAGTCTTTTTGTCCTGCTATACCCTC